>JAOXNZ010000210.1:26699417-26715003 GCA_028566095.1 Kryptolebias brasiliensis | reverse complement strand
TTAATTTCCTAGTTTTGAAATAAATAAATAAATAAATGAACAAACAGCAACACAAACAATAAAACAATAGAACATTGATGGCTGCACATTAAAATATGAACTCATTCAGGTCTCAAATTCACAGTTAGATTTATTTAAACTCTATGCTTAATTTTATTTAAAGTGTTTTCTTAATAATATTCACAGATATGATAAATGACTAAATTTAACAAAAAGACTTTAAACTAGTGCAGGTGTGTATGGCTTTGTTTTCATGATGCATTCACTTGACTTTCAAACACATAGTGGGAAAGCAATCCATTTCCCTGATTTCTGACCATTTTGATCTGCTGGTCACCAGTCAGTCCATTCTATCTGAAAATGATCCAATCCTAGTTCCAGCACCCCTAAAATGTAATACAACTCACATTTATAGTACCTGTTATGGTTTTGCTAAGAAAACCTCGGCCAAATATGTTACAAATGCACAAAGAGTGATCTTGACAATTTTAGGAAAAAGAACTTTATATAAAGAGTAAGACAAAATATTTCAGGGGTGAACTAAAAGTGACAAAACCGAGAGAAAACTAAGGAGAACAGGGTGATTATTGATATATAAACTTTGCAAATTTAAGTTTTGAAAGCGTATAAGGTCATTTATGCTCAACTACAATTATTGGTGGTTTAATGTAGTAATATTTGATATCACATAACAGCTCTATCTTTTTTTGTCCACCCCTGCAACAATCAGAGCAGAGCATCCCACAGGGCAGCGTGCTGTATTAAGTGGGAAGCAAATGCATGAGCAGTAATGGAAAGAGATGAGAGGAAAGAGGATAAAAGGACAAAATGATGGGCAAGAGAAGAAAGGAGGGTGAAAGGGGACGTCTGAAGCAGTCAATTAAATCAAATGGGGGGAAAAGGATAGAAAATGATGAAAGTAAAGTGAAAGTAGATGTGAGAGAAGCAAAGAAAAGTAAAAGTGATAGCTAGGGACAAGCAGTGAGATATAAAAAGAAATACCACCAATACGTACACTGGAAGATGTTCTGTAAAGGAATCAAAGCAGCAAATCGGTTATACATCAGACTTAGAAAAGAAGAGGATAGAAATATAAAGCTTTTAGAATAAGACAAATACACCCACTTTGTTCTTTAGCCATCACTTGTGAATTTGCAGTTTATACGTCATTGTTTGTTTTGATTATATGAACCAGTATGGAGATTGATGAGGATATTTCAGTCCTGAAAGCTTTTTCTTTAACCTTTTTTTTATTAATTTAATCCAGGAAGTGACTCAGTGGTCTGACTTTGAGCTTTGATGGATTTTGTTTAGCAAGTACTAACCTGCCAAACGGCCAACCCATATTAACAGTCTGTATATTTTAGTCTGGTTGCCATGGAGTCTCCCGGAGTGATGGGCACATAAAAGACCCTTAGTTTCCTTAATTAGAAGGGATTGGGAATGCTTAGACCACAGCCCAATTTCCTCTCGGTCTCACATCAAAATGTGGAATTGCGTTGTTGCGCTACAGGACGAAACATTGTTTCACAATAAAGGTAATAAAATTTTCAGGTTTCTTTTATTTGGGTGATCAGGTACAGTGTAAGAAAAATAAAAGTGAAATTTATGGTAAATTACCAGCAGCTGTGGTTGCCATAATTTCACAGTTGAAAATCTAATGACAATTCAGAATACATTACGGTATACTTCTTTACAGTAAAGAACTTTTTTTTTTACAGTAAAATACTATTTTAAAACAAAACAAAACAGATATTATATAACTATTTACAGTAATCTATGTCAAAACAACAGACATTCTGTAAACTTGATTACAGTCTCATAGTAATAAATCAGTGCAACTGTAAAACACAATACAGTATTTTATTAAAAAGTTCAAAATTACAATAAATTACTGGTAGCTGTGGTTGCCAGATTTTCAATATGAAAAATATTGTGTGTAATGTAGAACACAATACGGTATACAGTTTTGGAAACCATAAAATTCACATTGAAAAAATGTTGTTTTACTGTGATTCAAAAATATATATATTGTAAAATTGTTTATGGTATGTCATGTCAAAACAACACATTATTCATAAACCTGTCTATTGCTTGGCTAGGGTCAGTCATCATAATGAAGTTAGAGGTTTGCAGCATGTTGCTGAGTCTGGAATGGTTAGACGTAGGTCCACTGTAGGTTTAATCAGGTTCTGAACTGAACCTGAGTTTAAAAAAGAATGTAAACAAACCCTGCAGTCCTTCAGACCCATTATCATTGCATTCTTTATAATTTTAATCTCATTCCTGTTACAAATCTTGAATGTCCTTGAAATCCTGTTTTTATACTGAGGTTGATTATTTGGGGAACCTACTGGTGGTATCTTCAGATTTATGAAGTGTGATGCAGCCAGTGCTCTGTGAACTTGCAACCTGTCCAGGGTGTACCCCCCCCCCCCCCTCTTGCACAGTCACTGCTGGAGATAGGCACCAGCTCCCTGCAACCCAGGCTTCCCTTGAAAAAGAGATCTGTAATCTCAATGTGATTTGCCTGGTAAAATAAAGGTTAATAAATAAATAAAACTTTGAAAGGAGTAAAATGGATGGATGGATGGAAGGATGGATGGATGGATGGATGGATTGATGGACTCAGCCAGTAACTGTATCTGTACACTAAATCATGTGAATTAAAAGGATATACAAAATATTACAAGAAAGTTGAATTTTCTGTTTTCTCTGCAGCATAAAGTATTTTTTGATTTATTGCTTCATTAAAACAAACTTCCCCATAGAATATGTTTTTAAAAGATAGTCAAGCTTGTCTGCTCCCTTTATTTTATCTCTTTTTAGTAAAAACAGATTATCATTTTATTGTGTAAATAAAATGCCTATTATGCTGCTGTGACAAAGGACATTTTGAAGTTGTAGTAAAACAATTTTTTCCTGACTGACAAGTTGTGTTTTCTTTTTTGTGCTGAACTGGTTTAAACTCATTCTTTATGATAACACTGACTGCCTGTGGTAAACTGATTGTAAACTGACTGATTCATTTAGAGAAATGCCATAAAACTCAACATGCTTACAAATTATACTCAGGCCTTCACGCACCTCTTTATGATTTTATTCTATGGGGCAAAAATGATGATGACTACAGAAAAGCTAAAGACTTTTTGGTGATCATTTAGCACAGTGGTCATCAGAAAAATTAGCTCAAGAATTAAAAATGTAACATTTCTGTGAAAGTCATTGTGGAAGCCAGCCATGATATGGCAATTATAGACAGTTGTTTTTAGTTTCTGTTATCACATACAGTAAAGTTTGTTGTGATTCCTGAGCACACTTAGTACTGGTTTTTCGACTTCCTGTCATTCCCAAATCAGAGTTCTTTCTGAGGGATTCGGTATAACGACTTACCATCCGATTCACTCTCACTAAACCCGGTTCAGGAGGCAGGGACACTTTGACACTTTCAAACGCTCAGTAGTCAATTTTCTCATCACTGTGTTACACACAGTTACCTGCTTACTGTGATGAGTCTGAACGCTGTGATTGGATAGGAATCTGGTGTCATTCAACCATTTTGAGCTGAGTTACATCTGACTTCTACATCAGATTCTGCATCTATCTATTCATTAAATACTTTTGGACTTCATAAGATGCTTTTGCAGGTTTGAAATGACCCGAGCTACCAGCTGGGGATCACTGCCTTAGCTTTTTTTAAAATATTTAAATTTATCTAGGTTTTTATTTTAGATTTTTTATAATCATTACACACTCACAGAAAGGATCATGTGGAGTTGTACACAGTCTACTGATGATAATAAGGTAAAGGTATTCTACACGTGTAAAGAGACAAAGACACCAGATAGAACTGTAGATTCTTTATATAACAGGTTTTTTCAAGGAGCTTCCAAAGCTTTTTGCAAATTCAGTGATAAATCCTAAAACCTCCTGGTGATCTGGTGATCCTGCCTTGCAGCTTCTCTTCGCATCCATGCATAATGCCATGCTTCATGCTATGAAAGTGTTCTTACTGCACCATTTATCTAATTTACAGCAGTAAAATTGGATTTACTCAGTCACAACTGCTGAAGTGCGTGCAGATTACTGTATTCCAAGGGACAGATTTATTGTTGCTTTGTTGTTCACAGTTTAAGTCACAGCTCTGAGTATCCATCATCTGCCCGGGTGACTAAGGCACTTCCTCTCTATTCTGCGTCTCTCTTTTTGTCACTTTGTCATGCTTCACCACATTGCCTTGACACAACTTTCGGAGTGCTAATGGGTTGTTAAGATAAAACTTTCATCAGTTCAGTTTTATTCTGTTATGATCTTGTTTCTTCCTTCTCTGTTTCTTTGCTTTTATCTCGCTCCCTCTTTTTTTTTCTCCCCTGCAGTGTTTCAGCTGGATCATCATGTTGCCTTGCTCAGCATTTTTCTCCCCCCCCATCCCCACCTTCTCCCTGTATTCTAATGACACTGCAGTAGTTCAAGATGTTCGTATCTGTCCTTGAGAAAACCTTAGTCTCAGGTCATTTCTCAGACAGACAGCAGAAATAAATAATGCAGATTGCTTGGATGAGTGTAGAGTGATGAGTCAGAAAGCAGACATCACAGCTAAAGCAGTAATGACAGGACAAAGGGGCACAGCAATGCATCATTTTCTGTGGCTGTTTGCAGGTGTGGACAATATTTTTTCCATAGTTTTTTTCATAGTGAACTAATAATGAGTCAGTGCAAAGATTTTTGCCACAATGTTTCAATAAATAGTAATATAGTATTTATTTTAAGGCTTTTTTCTTGTTCCTGTATCTCTGCAGATGGAAAGGTGTATGCCATGGGCGGCATGGGAGCAGATACGACGCCTCAGGCTTTTGTTAGAGTTTACGATGCAGAGAGGGACCAATGGCAGCTGGTGACGTCCATGCCTACACCGCGCTATGGAGCAGTGCCGTTCGTAATAGGAAACAGAATCTACATGATGGGTAGGATACGGAAATCCTCATCTTCCTCAGCTTTTTTGTGTCAATATTAAAACAGCTACAAGAATTTTAACATTCATTCAGATAACATTTACTATATAATGAAGGTATAAGAAAAGATTGTGGTTCGCACTGCCTTACAAGTAATCTAGTTTCATTAAAAGCAGCAATACAAAAAACCTTTTGCCACTGCACTCACCACCATGGTAACAAATACATCTGTAGCATTTGGCTCTTTCTAAAATTTCTGTTTCTTCCAGTCACTTGTATCAAGATTTTACTAACATGCTGCTGAACCTGCTGCTGACATACAATGAAAAAATGAAATTGACACAGTCACAGTTTGGAATGTGTGTTGCTCAGAGAAACACCTGAATTCAGACACACAAGAGCAGGCTTGTAAAGAAATCAAAATTTGTTTTATTTGAAATTGTATGCAATCTAAAAAAAAGTCCAAAACAAAAGTTCCTTACAATTAAGCTGGCAAAAGGTATTTTATGACTACAGGACCTTTCAAAAACAGAAAATTATTTCTCTTTTAGTGAATGCACTGCAGTAAGTGTGGCCAGTCACAGTTCATACATTTGTGGGGTCTTTTAAGTTCCATATCTTGAATAAAGGTATTTTTCTGACATGTGGGAACTCCTATTCTGTGAACAAACATAGTAATTGGTCCACATGACTTCAGGGAACAATAGTTGATTCAATGCACTAATGCCACAACCTACATTTAAAGAACAGACTTGCAAAGTTAATGAAAATGTCAAGCTTGTAATTTTTTTTGCAAGTTTTGAACAGTCTCTAAAGTTGAAAAGAAAGATAGACAAATGGATTGAGGTTCTTTCAAACAATAGTGAAAGACTAATGATGCTATTCTGATTTATTAGCCAACCATCTTCGTACTGTTTTGTCATTTCAGCTTTGCTATTAGGTCTGCAAATGCAACCAGAGAATAAGTTTTTGTATTTATATTGTCCACTGGTGAGCTTCCCAGTTTTTCAGCAAGCCCATGTAACTGCTTTGTCTAAAAGCACCTGAAGGCAAACACTGTGGCTGAACTTAAGCAGGTTCAACCCGGAGGTAAAACTGAAAAAACTGACAAATGATATAGCTTAACTCAAAGCTAAATACAGCACCAGGGAAAAAAATTAAATAACAGGCATTGAGTGAGAAAATGACAGAAATCAGAAGTTCAGAACAGAAGTTAAGTATGAAGTCCAACAGGATTTTTATTAAAAGGATATTTATAAAAGTAATGCAAGAGTTCAACTTATAATGTTTGGATAGTCAACGTGAGCCACATTTTATCAGAGGCAAACTTTGTTTAACTGTGCTTTTAAACCTGAGTATGAATAAGCAAACTCCTTGATTGTTTTAGGTAATTTATCACCTGAATGCATCAAATTCAAACATGTCAGAATGTTGTTACTAAGCAAAAGGAATTTTCTTTTTTCTGTGGATTTAAATCCAAGTGAAAATGAAGTCTGTAAAAAACATTTCAATCTGCCCTTGTTGGTATTTTTTGAATTTCACAGGATATGCATAGGGTTAAAGCAACCTAATCTCATTATCTTTGCATTTGTGTCAAAGTTGACCAAAATCCTGTGTGTTAAGAAAATCATATTTACCAAAAAAAAGACAGCCAGAACATCTGATAACACATCATCTTTTGTTTTGTTCGTTAATAGGTCAGAGTGAAACAAATTTAAACTGTCACCCTGAAAAATAAAATGTAATGTTTTTACTTTTATTTTGACGCTAACTGCTAATCTTGGAAAGAGTTGTTCTATTTTTTTTGTATGTGTTTCTATTCCATTCCATTCTGATTTTACACCAAGTGGAAATTAGGTGCAGTGAGTCTGTAAGCCAATCACAGCTAAAGCAGGTCACAAAAACCTAAACTTTACTTCATTTTATTCTTGAACTATTGTTAATCACATAAAAAAATTAAATTAGCAAGACTATTTGGCTAACTCATGGCTAAAGGAACCTTTTTATTTTTTTGTTAGTATCCACACAAAGATTCAGAGATTTGTCAAGGGATATGTGAGTGCCACTCTGTTTTTTACCAAAAGCTTTTCTAAACTGGTTTTATCTGTCTGGCACTTTTAGAGCTGTGAGATGGAAAAACTAAAGTGCATCTTTCAGACTCAAGGAGTCTCAAAGATTTTGAGCAATAACACAGTAGGACTCACTTAAAAGTTGAGATATAAAATAAAAAAAGACACTTGTGTTTAGTGTAAACTAAAAATCCAATTTCCCCAAAAAATAACCTTTACCTTTTTTTACATTGTAGTTACTTAAATTTGACCACCTTTCCTAGAACGATATCTAGGCCAAGATGCAATCCTTTTATGTCACTGAAAATGTATTTTGCAAACAGATGACTCTTTCTGCAACACAAGCAACAACACCATCATTCACTGTATGGTAGATGCCGCATCCTGTGAGTAGAAACATTTCCATATCAATATGTGGTCTTGTAAAAGCACAAATATTAACAGGGTAAAAGCAAACTGTGGCTTGACATCTGCATTTTGAACTGCTGCAAATAAATCAAAATCAGCTTTACAATAAAATGTTATCATTTCTGTTAATATTTGTGGGAACAGACATTTAAAAAACACATTTAAAAAAAAATGAGCTATGCACATTCTTCTGATCTTCTAAACTGAAAAGATGTTTTAATGTTTGTTTAGTTGGGTAATGTGCCCACAAGATTCTTCTTTTTTTCTGTTGTCTCTTACCCTTGAGACTGAAGTAAAACTGACAAGTTGATGGTCCTCAGTTTTAAACTAAAAGCTTTAAGGGTTGCAGACTGAGTGTTTTTGTACTGGTTGAAGCTTGTAAAAACTGGAATTGAATTTATGTTTAAAATAAAAGCTGTTTGCATAAACCAGTTGCCTCACTGACCCCAAAGCAGCTTATTACATCTTATACGTATGTTTTAGACCCTCTGATCATGTGACGCACCAGTTGTTTTGTCAAATGCACCATGAAGGGGCACAGAAGGTGATGTCCTGGTGGATTACTGGCTTGACAAAACAGCTGGCTTTACTGTGGGTCTAAATTTTAAACAGAGCTGTCAGAAAAATCGGCAGTTCTTCCATTCAGGTTTTGACCTTTTTCATTCATCAAACTGCCATCAGGTTTATTTGAGCTAGCCTTCAATTTTCCCCTGTGGGTTGATAGGATACCTTCAGAGAATTGCAGGATAAAATTTCATCCCAGAAAAGGACATAGTTGACATGGCTGTGTGGTTTATGGGAATGTGTCCAGCACAACATGAGGCTGGACCTTGCTACATGTAAACATGCAGAAACTGACAGTTTTATGAGAACTTCACATTTACTGATAAAAAAAAAGCAAACCCCAGAGAGCATCCAAGAATATATCTTAAAATTATGCTAGTAATATAGTGCTGAGGCAGGAGCTAAGCTTTTCGTTTTGCTCTTACAATCACACAACTGTTATAATGTTGTTCCAAAATCTTACCTGTCCAGTCTTATATTTTATATTAGGGTATTTATTATTCCTTTTTTTGTCTTTTGCCAACTGTTGCATTAAAATCTTACAGACTGTTACACTACAAAGAACACTTTTTTTTTCTTTTTTTAGTGTCTATAAAAAATGTTCAAGGCTTTACTCAGCTTTAGCTTTAGCGCCTGACAGCTCCATTGATGCTTTGCGACAGACTAAATGAAGCATTTTGCTGTGTTGCAGGACTGGTAGTACTTTTTCCAAATTGGAATGGTGTGCTGGACAGCAGTCTTTGTGCAGTGTAAGTCAAGATGGAAGATTGTTCAAAAATAGATGCAGCAAAAAGAGAACATGTTTTTGCGCTGCATATCAGCAGACTAATCAATCTTATTATGGCTGGAGTTGATATTTCCTGGCAAGTGCATTGGACAAAGGAGGATGGTTAGCTTAAAGTGCAGCCACACAATCATAACTCACACAAATTTTAAATAATGGTCTAATCTTATTGTACAATGTTATACATAAATATTAATTTCAGCTCAAAATGTCTCCTTGACTTACTTTAGCTCTTTGTCTCCCTCTCAGTCAAGTTGTGCTTGTTTGCTGATCTTGTTGAGCTTGTATTTTCATGCTGCTTCTTCAGCTGCTGCTCCTCTTGGGGATGACTTAGTATCAGTGGGTATCTGAACTCCATCTGATTTATAGTCCCTGAATTCTCAGTGACTTACTGGTACATGACGTAAATCATCAGGCTTCACTCTGGGTGAGTGTCTGCATTATTATTTGAATTAAGGATTTAGCAGCAGTATCAGGGATGGCGGTCAACTTGTGCAGCTGAAAAATGCATTTCTGGGAAGCAAGAATATTAGACCAAATATACAACACTTATGTATTTTAAATTTCAATAAGAATCCATCCATCCATCGTTTCATTTTCTTTATCCGCTTCTCCTGTTCGGATTGCGGGGAGCTGGTGCCTATCTCCAGCAGTCACTGTGTGAGAGGCGGGGTACAGGTCGCAACTCCATCACCCCTCAATTAGTAATGGGAAGTAAAGCTGGGCAATATGAGAAATTATTATTGTGATATTTTTGAGCTTTATCACAATATACAATTTATTGTATATCTTGTTTTTTTTTTAAAATCCTCCTTTAATTACTGTATTATTGTTTAATTTGCACAGCGGCGTAGTGGTTAGAGCTGTCACCTCCCAGCAGCTCCCCTGGGGCCTTTCTGGGTGGAGTTTACATGTTCTCCCTGTGCACACGTAGGTTTACTCCGGGTACTCCGGTTTCCTCCCGCAGACCAAAAACATGCATGTTAGGTTAATTGGTAACTCTTAAAATTGTCTGTAGGTGTGAGTGAGAGTGTGAATGGTTGTTTCTCTCTATGTGGCCCTGCGATGGACTTGCGACCTGTCCGGGGTGTCCCCGGCCCTTCGCACAGTGACTGCTGGAGATAGGCACCGGCTCCCCGTGACCCAAAAAGGAGAAGCGGGTAAAGAAAATAGATGGGTGTTTAATTCATCACTGTAACCTAATGCGGTGGTGAACTGTGACTCTGATCCTCTGACCCTTGATCACATGATCCAAGGAAGGATTATACAGAATTATATATAGCTTAAAAAAAAAAGATTAGAACCTAAAATGCGAATAAATAAATAAATGTTGATACAAATTCTGAGTTTACAAAGATGTGTCTGTTTAGTTAATTTATTAGAGCCATCATAAATAAGTTAAATTCCAGTCAGTGCAGTAGTGGGTGGGTTGGATGAATTGCATCAAGGTCCTGGCACCTCTCAGTCAGATGTGAGCCCACACATACTGGTTCAGATTACTGATCATTATGTCAACTGTAAACACAATCAGTTCTCAACCCCTCTGACACACTAACTGAGCAATCAAGCTTTGTGACAAACAGCACTTGTCTTGATGTTGAGTATTCAGTCTAATGGTAAACTATTGAGTCTCACAGAAGATCACCCACAGTGTTCTCCTGCATTCAACAGATCTTTTTCCTCTTTTCTTTCTCTCACTCTAATGCTTCCCACTCAGTTTGACTCCTTTTCTCACTATTGCTATCGATCTCTATGCCGTCCTGCCCACTCCACCTGACCCTCTTCCACTTTCTTCTTTACTCCTCCACATTCTCCTCTTTGTTTTCCCTCTTTTCACTATTTCTCTTTGTCACTGTCTTATTTGCTTTTTTTCTTTTTTGCATTTTGTTTATCACTCCCTTTCCTCCAATAAATCTTTACCTTATCATGCAACTCCTCCAACTTCCTCTTTGATCACATATTTCACTCCTGTAAAGTCATTACTGGTAGCAGTTTCTTCCTTCTTCATTAGAGCCCTTATTGTTGGCCTGATGCCCTTTCTCATCATTTCACCTTCCTTTTGTAGTTGGATTTTGCAATGTTGGAATATTTTTCAAGTAAACAACTTGTATGCTTCTTGGAGGAGCACCCTGCTGCTTTGCTTTGCTTTTCTAGCCCCAAATGAAATGCAGTCCCAAAATTGGTCTGCGCGCTTGGTAGAGTTTGATATAAATGTCATTGAAATTATGTGACAGAAGCAGTGAAAAAAAAAGCAAGATCTGAAGTGGAAATAGAGGCAGTGTTACACAGAAAATGTCTTCATGTTAAGTCTAATTTTTCTTTTGAGGAGGGAGATACTGGTGCCACATCTTTATTGTCATATTTCTGCAGTTTTAAACACAAATATGTCAGTGAACATCTAAAGCTTTAATGTAATAAAAATTGTTTTGCAACATTCCTCCCTGCTCTTTTTCCAGGTGGCCGTCAGGGAAAGATGCCAGTGACGGCACTGGAGGCTTTTGACCTGGAGACGAAGAGCTGGACCCGTTATCCCTGCATCCCCAGTCGGAGGGCCTTTTCATGCTGCGCTTCGAACGAGCGAAGTCTCTTCAGCCTGGGGGGGCTTCAGCAGCCGGGGCCTCATAACTTCTACTCCAGACCTCACTTTGTCAGCACCACAGAGGAGTATGATCTGGATCAAGGTAAAGAGTGATTTAGATCAAGTTTAAGTTTATTTATAAGTGCAATACCTCAACAATAAAGTTAACTTCAATAAAGCACTTAAAAATAAAAGGCTGAAGAAGCTGAAAGTGAGTTGTTAAAGCTAAAAGTCAAAAGTAGCAAGAAACACCAGCTTAAAGCTAAAAGTAGAAAAAGGCTGGCTAAAAGCTAAAATCAGCAAAAGATTAATAATCCAATCTATGCAGTAAATATTTGGCACATGGCAGTGCATAGCTACAGTAGTTGTAACCTTTTCCTAATAATGATTGTATTTACAGAAATTTGGTTTCTCCTGGTTTTAATAATTCTGTAATGATTTTTATGTGCAGCACAGATAAATCAGCATGTACTGAATACTGCAGGTTCTAGAGCACATTCCTGGAATGTTTTTATTTATTCACAACATGGGCAGTTACTGAGGCAGTTCATATTAATTTGACAACCTGAGAGCAGTTAACCTGTCTGCCACACACTTGAACATGTTGACATTAATATGCCCTGTGAGTGTACTTGTCCTTTTCATCATGGAAAACTAAATTAAGACACTTTTGCTTTTCTCATCATTTTATCCCCAGAGGTTCACAGACAGCTGTCTGAGTTTAAAAACTTGAAAACGGCACAAACATAGAAACACTTATCTTTTTTCTTTATAGTACTCTAGCTAGCGTAATCAACTTTCTCAAAAATGGGAGAAACACAAAAACTGAGCACTTCAAGGCTTGATTAAATCCAGGATGCTTACATTCATCATGTTCTTAGTGCACTTTGTGTTCTGAGTACAACTTGTTTGCTCATGTTGCATTAGATTTATTCATTTTTTCACCTTTTTTAACAACAGTACTTAATTGATCTGATACAAGATAAAAATTATAATTCTACAAAAACACTTAGCTATGTCAAGTATTATAGTTGAGGTAACCAAATTTAGTTTTCCTACTTTATTCTTGTAAATAGTGTCTGTCTGAGTACTGGGTCCAAGTTTATCTGGCATGAATAGGTCATTCCTGTCAAGTCTGACTGCAAGAGTGATTCATAGACTGTTTTACAAAGTAAAAGTAACCTCAGTCCCTGGTTATAGTTTTACTTAAATTCCTGAACAGATGCAAAGAGAGAGGTCACCTTTTGTGTGTGTGGCTTAAACAATTACACAAAACATTCAATGTAACCATGAAACATTTAAATGAATTAAGAATGTGATCTGTTCTGTCCTTGTAACCCAACTCATCCATGAGAAGATGGACTCAGTTTAGTCAGATCTGCTGCTGGGGAAGGAAAAGATTCTTGATTATTGATGCTTTAACACTCAAAGCGTCTCTTTACAATCAAATTGGTTGTGAATCAGTTAAAACATTGCTGCAAAAAAACATAACTGACCAAAAAATAAATAAAATGGGTAGATTATAAATCCACAGGTTTAAATAAAGCAAAAATTTAAGAGATTTAAGTCTGCTACAACAAATCTGTCTTTAACATTATATAACATGGTTTTCAAAAGTTGTGCCAAAATCAGATTAAATTGCATTAAGAACAGGATGATATGTGCTATGACTAGGTTTAATTAGTTCACATTGTTATTTTGTACTTTGGTGCTAACATCACATCTTGTCCAAATCCCATCCTAAGCACCATGCAAACAGAACAGAGTGTCCCCCTCATGTATAACAGCCTGTAATTATGTCTATTATCAACAAAATGAGACTCCTGATGTTCCACAGATTTTAGCAGCTCTCTGAAAAGTATAATATTTTTAATATGCAGTATAATTTTGTTTCTGTTGATGTGATGGATTCAAAATAAAACTGAAAGATTCTTAATAAAGTTCAACCTTCATGTAACTTAGCCAAATGAACTTCTGGTTGAAGTCATCTTGCAGTTTCTGATGTGATTGCAGAAAACACAAAGCTGCTAGTTATCTAGAAAAAAAGCATCTTTTTGTCCTCCATTGTTACAGGAAATGTTTCATTTAATTGGTAAGCTTGTATTTTTTTTAAGACAACTGCATTAATTTATCTTAATTATAGGAAGTACAAGTGATCTATTTGACACTAAATCTATGGCACATAATTCAAACATCATTAGGAGACTATTAGCAGAAAATGCTTTACAGTTCACATATTAAAAATTTTAAACAAAATAAAGTTGTTTGGTTGTCTTAGATATAAAGATGCATTGGTATTTTATTGATTCTGAAGAGTATTGCAACGTTACAGCACAATCCAGAAGTGCCACAAATTACCTTGTTTTTCACGTGATCCCATATGGAAAACCATGTGACCATAATAACATTAAAAAGGAACCATGTATAAATGAAATGCATATTACTCACCACCTTGCTTGTAAAAATTCTAAATCCTTGTGCAATCTGGTATTGCTCAGAGTATGTGGTGGGCATGACTCTCAGCTACTACCACTCCAAATTTGAGCTCAAAATCTGTAAACATGACTAAGTTTTAGCCATTTTTGTGTTTGCTAAGGTTGATTAACGGTGACAGACATCTTTAACTGAGGTTGACGCCAGAAGTTAAATAAATGTAGACATGATTGTGAAGAGGTTGGTTTTGTACTAAATGATGGCTTAGATGCAAACTTTTTAATGACAAACAGAAACTTTGGTTGGACATTCCTGACAGACAACTAAGACATGACTCTTGCAACCATTTCTGTAGGACTATTATCGGGCTGCATCTAGCTTAATACACCTGATTTTTACAATTTAAAGGTGATCACAGGAGAAAATGTTATGTAGATTAACAAGAGGAGGAGTGCTGATGATTGAAGATTTATTAATATAAAGCCCTTTTTACACAGGTTAGCATGCCAAGCAATGCTCAGCATGTCACACAGAAGTTATAACAATCTTGGTACAGTGTACACTATGACCATAAAATACAGAGGGACTTTCCCCAACACTCCAACAGGCTGTCACATACTCATTCTAAAATAGAAGTGAAAGCATTTGTACAGATTTCAGCTCCTGAATAAGCCTTAACTCTCCACACTCTGAGGATATTATGAACCCACAGTCATTAAGTCACTATTTGTCTTTTTCTTCTCCTCCTTATCATTAAAAGTAATTCCAAGGCCTTTCTTTGGCAGTCTGACAGAAGAGTCTTTCACAAAACAGTTCTGCAATATGTCTGCAAAGACAAGCCCCCTTTCCTGCCTCTGACTGTTTATAAATCACCAATCAAGCCGCCCACATCTTGCAATGATGTGCATATTTATTTATGAAGCTGGCATTGCAGAATCAAAAGATACATGGAGCATAATTCAGTAGTGTTGAAGTGAAGCACTACACATAAAATGTGTGTTGGACATCTCTTTCAACATGTTGGGTATTATAAATCTGTGTATCAGATATAATAACAAAGTGTCTCTGATTATCATTGAATATATTGTAATAATTTGAATGAAGCTAATCAATGTTACATTAATGAAAATAGCTTGAATTTATTTCAAATGGAATTTTGTTTGCGTTTATTAAATGCTATGACTGCACCAAATCAAACTAAGTCTTTTGGTTTTGTATACACTATTGACATACATATGTGTATTGGATTATTTTTCAGGGAGAGACACAAAGCTATAAGAGCAGTGCATTGCTGCACATAACAAGGAAATTCAGTAGACACTGACAGCTGCGGACTCCACTGATAAACTGCAGGATCACTGGTGATGCTGATTGGATTATCAGTGAGAATAATTCTGTTTTGTTCCCCTGCTGCATCAAACAGAGCAGAAACATAATGCATGATATCATAATATGATTCCTGTTAATAATCAAACTCTGTTGGGAGTCTGCAATATTATTGCCATATCATTTTTTAGGCTGACTGGCTTTTTAAGCCATTTTTGGTTGAATTTTTTTAATTCTGTTTCTACGTCAAGAGCTTTATGTGACTCATTGAATTATAAAGAATACATTGCATTTAAGGTGGCACAGCAGCGTAGTGGTCTTTTAGTAGTAGCCTTTCTGGGTGGAGTTTACATGTTCTCCCTGTGCACACGTGGGTTTACTCCAGGTACTCCGGTTTTCCTCCCACAGACCAAAAACATGCATGTTAGGTTCATTGGTAACTCTTAAATTGTTCCTAGGTGTGAGTGAGAGT
>JAOXNZ010000210.1:26546251-26560166 GCA_028566095.1 Kryptolebias brasiliensis | reverse complement strand
ACATGGCAAACTTTATCATTTCATATCAAATAATTGAATCATGTTTTTATGTTTTTAATGTTGTTTCAGTCTTGTTTGGGGATATTTATATGAAGAGAACGTTGATTCAGTGTACTACATGAAAAAGAAGAATTTCTCCTGAGATTAAAATCAAACAATCCCATCTGACAGAGTCAACCTGATGTATACGCCTCGTGCATCAGAAGAGTAGCTTCCTCCAAGCTCAAGTGGCAGCTCTTTGATTTACTCTGATGGAAAACAGAGCAAGTTGAGACAATCCACCTAGAAGCTTGGCTTTGAAGTCTGTAAAGAGAAGAGACTGAGGAACCGTGCATGGATTTATCTGAAAGAACAAGAGTTCAGTTGTAGATGAACATCCATGATGACTTTCTGAGATATTCCATTCAATATTTGTCCATGAGATTATTTCCTGAAAGACAGACAAACAAACACAAACAGATGGAATTACATGGTCGTCTGCTTTTCATGACAGCGGGTGATAATAAGAGTCTTCCTGAACTGATTTGTTACAACCTATGTGGACAAAAAAAAACACGTTTTGACACTGCAGGTAAGTGGAGCTAATTCTATAAACAATATTTGAAGATGGGAAGGAAAACAATATAAAGTAATCCCAGTTCAACCTCAAACAGGAGCAACCCTTGAACATAATAAACAGCACAGAATACTATAGAAGCATGAGGAGCCATCAACCATTTTGAATGCAATCAGAATAGCTTTAAGTAGGTTAGCTGGGTGTCTGAAAAGCCCTCAAAGACAGTTTATTATCAATCTCACTGTAACGCAAGCCTCTTAGTTAAGATGTATTGTCATTTTAGCTATTAGGTTATCTTCAGAGGGATTTTTAAACAATGTTTCATTTATGAATGCAGATTCTGCTCTATTCATTAGATCTTACAAAACTTTATTTCAGTCATACTGTTAATTTATAGCAATCAGTCAAAACCCCATCTTTATCAGATCTTAAAGAAATTCTGCAGCTTATTTGCGTCACAATCTATAAAACCTCCAAACCAAAAGGTTCCGTCACTAAAGATTTCTAAAATGTTTATTCAAAAGAGTCAGTGAAAATATGATTTTCTAAAGCAGTTTTTCAAGAATGAGCATTGTGCGTCACATTACAAACTATACTAGAAGGTGCAGAAACTAACGTACCAGTATCAAGTGGGCTTAAGGCTGCTTTTATGGAGTCAAAGTTATTGTACAATTTGCTGTTTTTAGTGACTTTATCTGAATGAATGTCTAAAGGTCTGTCTCACTTCTGAAAAAATTAAGATTGGCAATATTTCAAGTCAAGGACATCTGCTTTTATGCTTTTAAAAATAAAGTTGAGCCTTTTTTTAAAAAAAAAAGCTTGAATAACTTTTAACATTTTGTGCATGTTGAAGGTCAAGTACAAACCTTGCACATATTCTCAGTATTCACGTACGTAACACTGAGAAAGCCTTTGAATGAGAGAGAAAAAAAGATTAATTCGGAAAGCAACAGCATGGCACTGAATAGCTCAGGGTTCATTTAGTCAGAAGCTGATTCACAATTTTTATTCATTCAGTGTTTCTTTTTAATTTATTCAGCAAAAGTTCAGTGAAAAAAAGTTATTTCAGTGTCAGATGTTTCCATCTCTTAATTTAACAAGAAGCAGCTGGAGGCTCTAAACCCAACATTTTGACTTAAAGATGGTCTTCTTGAACAAATAAGCTTATTATTATCATGTTAGTCTTTTTTGGAAACTTTAAGCTTACTTTTTTGAGATCTTATAACACTTAAAGGAGATAGTTTGGTGGAAAAAAGTGGCATGGATGTCTTAGGTTAACTTCAGTGTTGACTTAATTGTAGCTGAAAGAGATGAATTGGCCATACACCAATAAAATCCTGCATTTTACTTATCTCTGTTATTTATGCTCAGCTACATAGACTCTAACAGCTACATCCAGACTGTAAGGTTATCAACTGTTTCAGCTCCTGAAATCAGGCAAGAAGTTTAGAAGTAATATGGTTTTTAACCTCAGGCCAAAAGGCTTCTTAATGAATCACACTCCACCAAATAAACAAACACTATAAGTATCTGAACAGACATTAACACATCTACCATCAGCTTACTGCTTAAAGGTACTCATTGCAAAGAATGAAATCAAACATGAAAAAAGTTTATCCTGACTTATATCAAATAGTGCAGTTTAAAGGAGTTTACTCCAGTAGTTTTTCAATTATATTGTATGCTATTCTGAAATGCGTGTCCACGCTTAATGGAAACCATGTGGAAGCTTGAATCACATGATTTACCTACATAAAGCTGGCTGTGTAGAAAAACAGTTATGCTGGTAAGTTTGACCTGTTTTCAGTCTCTTTGGCTTTTTGCGTAGGTGAGGAAACACACGTAGTTGGCATCTGGTAACAAATTTTCTTGCAAATTTTTAATTTAACGACACATTAATCATCATATGAGGAAAGTATTAAGCTGACCTTTAAACTTGAGTCACTGCACAATGTGCTTCAACTTCTTCTAAATCAACAACTTCTTCTGATGTCTGCGTATGATTACGTTTATCCTTACATGGTTCATTTTGCACACAAATTTAAAACATGTAAAAAAAAAATGTATATTTTGTATTTTATGTTTAGTTTTGATTTAATCTTACTGTTATCCATTTTCAAATCATTATTCTCTCATTGTTTTTCATGATTTGCGCAGCCTATATAAGAGGTGCTCAGGATACATGTCACTGTGTTTTACTTGTACAACTACACATGTGACCCATAGACTCTTAAATCCTAAATATATTCCACTACACTAAAAAGGAGGATAGTTTAGCAGATTGTTCACCAAGTTCAACATTTTAATAGTTTAATGTAAAGTCCTTGGGTCATTTAAGAAAATTAAATAGAGACAAAACAATTTTCCAACATGTTCCTCCTTTAGAGCATTTTCAATATTTTCATTGTTGCTGAATCAAATGGGTGAATGAGAAGACAAATACTGCCTTTCAGAGTGACAAAGATAAAGATAGTATAACAATAGTAAAGCATAATGACAGCAGTTACATGGTACATATATTTATACAATCCTAATTATTTTATAGAATTAGTTGGGTCAGTTTCTAAATATTTGCAATGTCATTGTGACAGAGAAGGAAAAAAAGCTTATTTATTCATGATCTGGTGTCTGCCGGTGTAATTTGATTACAGTACTGATAAGGCGGCTTCACCAAGACTGTTAATGCCAGTGTTTGGTGTTTGTTATGCACCAAATAAACCAAACAAATAACAAATATGCCAAAACCCACTGATGACAGAGCTTTTTTGTTTCTTCCAGTATTTTTATGTCTTTAATTTCTGTCTGGATTGAATATAAAGTAGTCACTTTTGATTATCTAAAGACTTTCTTACAGACTGCAGCACATATCTTATATCACATGTATGTACATTTAGATCAGCAATCTGGACAATGGGAACACAGTCCTATTTCCGTTTACTTATTATTGGCTGTATTGTATCTACATTGAAGCATATGTGTGTCATATTGGTGGAATAATTTTAAACCCAGAGCCGTGTTGACAGACAGAGAGGGCACAATGGTTGTGAATAAAAACAGTCTTTATTAAATGGCAGGAGGTCAGGGAGGAGCGGCAAGGTTTTGGCAGCGGTGGAACAAGAGGAGATCAGGTAAGTGGTTTTACTTTAGCAGTGAGTTTGGTCATTAGTTTCCTTTCCTTACAGGTTCCGTTGTCAAGCACTGAGAGGAGAGAGGATTCCAGTCCTGGTTGAAGAAGCAGGCGGATAGTGGCAGGTCGGAGCTGGGAAAACTATGGTTTCCAAAAAGTCCTTTCTGGCGTTAGCATGATCTGTCTGTGGATCCTGGATTCTTTGCAGAGGCAGAACTGAGACTGGCAGACAGCTTTCCTAGAGACACGAGAAACAGCAAGCACAAAAACACAGGGTGAGTAAATCTCATAGATTCGAGGAAGAGTTATCAGAAGGCTTAGATGAAGCTACCAAAAGGTATGCAACGTTCCAGTGTTGAACTCTGGCAGAACTGGACCTTAAGTACCCGCCAGGTGGAGATAAGCCGTCATCGGGAACAGCTGCGATCAATTAGCTCCACCTCCTGCTGGCAAACAACCTGGAATCCTCACAGTCCCCCCCCCCCCCCAACGATCTTAATCGCCTTTCAGGATAATCCCTATAAAAAGTAGTGATGACGTGAGGATCTAAAATAAAAGATCTAGGGATCTATGACCTCTCCTCAGGACCATAACCCTCCCAGTCAACTTAACACTGTAGACCCCAACCTTTCCAACGGACATCCAGAATACGTCTAACCGTATATGCAGGATGATTGTCAATGACCCGGGGAGGTGGGGGGAGGTCAGAAGGCGGGCAAAGAGGACTGGAGACCACTGGCTTGATCTGGGAAACATGGAAAGTTGAGTGAATCTGCATAGCAGAAGGTAACTGACGCTTTACTGCCGAGGGTTTGATTAAACGGACAGTGGGATAAGGGCCAATAAACCTGGGAGCAAGCTTGCGGGGAGTGTCCTTAAGGGAGAGAACCTGATACTGAGGTGCTGGACGGCGGTGCCAATTGACGTACCCCTTGTTCTCCTCAGCTGAACGAAGTAAGGCGGCCTTGGTCTGATGCCACACCCTTCAACAACACCGTAGATGATGTTGCACAGATGGAACTGAGATCTCAGCCTCCTGGCTAGGGAATAGGGGAGGCTGATAACCAAGCAAAGCCTCAAAAGGGGAGAGACCTGTGGCAGAGAAGGTGAGTGTGTTATGTGCATATTCAATCCATACCAACTGAGAACTCCAGGACGAAGGGTTGTCCTCCACAACACATCTGAGGGCGGCTTCCAGTTCTTGATTATACCTCTCAGTCTGGCCATTGGACTGGGGGTGATAACCTGAAGTAAGGCTTGATGAGGCCCCTAAGGTGTTGTAAAATGCCCTCCATACCTAAGATGAATTGGGGTCCTTGATCGAAACAATATCCAGCGGAATGCCATAAATGCGAAAAACGTGTTGAGAGACCAGTTGAGCTGTTTCTAGGGCAGATGGTAGTTTCTGCAAAGAGATGAAATGAACAGCCTTTGAAGACCGGTCTATGATGGTGCAGATCACAGTGTTACCCTGAGAAGGAGGAAGTCCAGTAACAAAGTCTATAGCAATGTGGGACGAGGGACGACTTGGAATCGGAAGGGGTTGTAACAGTCCAGAAGATGATTGGATGATTAGAGCGGAGAGCTTATAAAGGCGGGAAGATGGAGGTGAGGCGCCAAAGAATAAGTCAATAGCACAATCATACGGTTGATGTGGAGGTAGAGAAAGTGCCTTTTGTTTGCTGAAAACCGTAGCTAGGTCGTGGTAACAGACCGGAACCCGGGTGAGATCAATAGGTTCAGTCGAACTGGTAATCCAGGAAGTACTGGTGGGCCGTCTTTTTGACAAAGCTGGGGCCCATTTATCCATTCCTTCTGCTTTGTGCATTGGTGACTCTGTCTTGTCGGTTCAGGCCCTGATTGATTCTGGCGCCAAACAGAACTTTATCAGTGATGAGCTGGTACAATAACTGTTGATTCTTGTTGTCCGTCTTCGACCTCCAGTCTCCATCTCTTCGCTCACTGGTGAAACCATGACCACGGTCACTCAAAAGACCTAGAGGATTCACCTCATCGTTTCGGGCAACCACCGCGAACACAGTGAGTTTTTCATTTTTCCTGCCCCCACTTCGCATTTAATCTTAGGTTATCCCTGGCTATATGAACATAACCCTGTTATTAATTAGAGTTAGCACGATCTGTCTGTGGATCCTGGACTCTTTGCAGAGACTGAGACTGGCAGGCAGCTTTCCTAGAGGCACGAGAAACAGCAAGCACAAAAACACAGGGTGGGTAAATCTCATAGATTCGAGCAAGAGTAATCAAAAGGCTTAGATGAAGCTACCAAAAGGTATGCAATGTTCCAGTGTTGAATTCTGGCAGAACTGGACCTTAAATACCTGCCAGGTGGAGATCAGACGTCATCGGGAACAGCTGCGATCAATTAGCTCCACCTCCTGCTGGCAAACAACCTGGAATCCTCACAATAAGAATAACCTGTTCTTTACTAGGTGGTGTTAAGGTGCAAATTTGTATATAACTGTGACACCAAACAAATTATTGTATCTGTACACGTCTGATTAAATTAACTAAACAAGAGGAATAAACAAATTAGTTTTTAGATTTTATTTAAAAAAGACAATATCATTGACGGAGGCATGAATAAAAAAAAGGTGTTTTCGTTTACCATCCTCTTTTCTACCTGTAATCCTACATGTGATCTACAGTGGGAAAATCCTGCATAAATACAAAAAGAAAGATTAATGTAAGCAAGAAAGAGTACATTTGTTCTTAATTTTAGACTTGTTTACTCCTGTCCTAACTCTTTTTTTCACTCTGTCAATCACTTATATGTGTACCTTTGCTGTTTCTACATAAACATGAAAATAGGACTTTCAGTACTTTATCCTGTACACTTGGTGTGCATCCTTATAATACAATCACTTAAAGCTCATAAGCATGTTCGTTTACAATAGTGTGTGTGGGGGTGTATGAGAGAAGCAATGATCACAGTTTAAAGGTGAAATATGGCTCTTCATATTCATTTTTTTTTCCCACAAATAACTCTGAGATTCAAGGCCTTTCTCTTTTAACATTTTCTTGTGAATGAACAGTGCTGTCTTTTTATTTAACTGAGATGCCTTTTCAGTTCCACACTCTTTCTGTCAAAAGGATTTTATTCAGCAAAAATATTTCTATTGCTGTTAGCATAAAAAGTGTCTCAGCTCCTAGCTTCTGAAAGGAACACTGAAACTCTATAGTGTGTGTGTGTGTGGGGGGGGGGGTGCTACAAATTATTTTCACATTTGAATTCACAATTTGCCAAGCAGTATAAACTCTAATCTGTTCAGCTACAATATTATATGCACACATGTTGTTTTCCCAGTGTCCGTCTGGTGACTGATCATAAGATCAGCCAATGGTCAGACAGTGACTAATAACAGTTAATGCTGATGATTAATGTGTGTAAAGTGTAGTTACTCTCTTATGGGCTATTTTGGCTTTTTTGTGGCAAAACTTTGTAATTCTGGTTTGAACCCCAGTTACTATAGCAATGGTCAAAGCTTCAAAGCATAAATGCGAACCCAATATTTTAGTATGCGAGCGTGCAGACCATGCTCTTGGCTCAGCCTGTCCTATATTTGCAAGGACTGTTATTAAGATAATGTCTTACTGAGAGTCTTATCTTAAATTAAACTGAATGGGTAAGCACAACCTTAACCTTTACCATAAACCTTAAAGGTCTAGCATTCTTTGAAGGAATGCATATCACCCAAAGCCTTTCATGCCAGTGTTGAAAGTGTTGTAGCCATTTTTGGTTAAATCTTGAAAACAACGTTATGCCCGTTCTCATATGAGATATCACACTCAGAGTATGTGTTGAGGAAGACACTCAACTACTACCACATCAAGTTTTAGCACTATATCTGTAAAACTGTTATAGCCTTCTGTTTTATAAGGTCAGCTGCCTGTTGTGGCCATCTTGAATTAGGTTGGCTTAAAAGCTCAGCTACTACCACACCAACTTTTAGGTAAATATCTGTAAAATTGACTGAATTATAACCATTTTTGTTTTTATCTTAAGTTGGCTGTGGCAGCTATCTTGAATTGAATTCACTTTAAAAGGTTCAGATGTTGATGTTTATCCAATGATTACTTTCTGCCAGGTTCATGAAATATTTTGGTAACAGACATTTGACCACATACACACAGACATGGGCAAAAACATTATTGTGTGTCGCCTTTGGGCAGTGGGTGATAATAACTCAAATCATAAAATCAAGTCAATTTTCCATTGTATGAGAAAATAAAGACCAACTTGAATGTATTTTTTTGGCAACTGTCTCCCACAGAAAAGTTGTGTATGTAAACACACTCATGCTGTTACCACTGAGATTTCTGTAATCACAGGAAGCTCGACTTGTGGAAAGGAAAGCATGAGGGAGCAGCTTCGCTTTTGATGTTGAAAATGCGTGTTGAACATCCTTTGTGTTCATGACAGATGAAGTGAGTGAACGCTACAGTTGGTATCCAAGCTGTGCGAGGAGAAAACCAATGCACTGAATTGTTAAATTGTAATGTCACAGCATGCGTCTGTATTATTGCTCCACACATAAAGTATGTGAGCATGCATCATATTACATGCATGCGTGATGGGACTTTCTGAAGCAGCTGTTAAAAATGCAAATTTGCTATGGCTTTCATATTCCCATACAGAGTCTCGTGCTGTTTGCATGGTAAATAAGCACGCTGATTATTCCACGTATAATATGTTTTCATGAGGAATGCAAGCAGTTGCAAAACCTCTTAGGTCCTCGTATCACCCCCAAAGTGCTCCTCACATCTGACATTAACCACAGCTTGAAATGTTAATCAGAGACTTCAGATACAAACAGATAAACAATGAATAAGAATGTTTGTTTCAAAAATAGACTGCTGTTTTTAGATTTTTAAGATCACCGTAGAGATTTATATTCATGAATAGATGCTGCACACTTGTTTCTGCAAAGATGTTTCATATTGTCACAACTAACAAAGCACTAATAGTCAACTTAGTCCAGTTTAGTGTCATTATGATAAAATCATGTTTAACAAGTCATATCTGGAAAAAGGCTGACAGAAGCAATAAAAGAAAACAAAACAGAAGAAAAAAGCTTTAAAAAGAAAATATGACTAAAAAACAGTTTTGATTCCTTTTATCTAATCATCATTTTTGCTTCTTTTAGCTTTTAGCTAATGTTTTTATTTAATTATTTTTTATCTTCAGCTTGCATTTTGATACTTTTGGTTTTTAGCAAGCGTTTTGTCTCTTTTAGCTTTAACAACTCAGTTTCAAGTCATTCATGACTCAGCATTCACGCTGCGTTTTTACCGAAAAGGAAATTTCTTTAGGTATTATTTTTCATCAACGTAGTTTTTAGATGTAGACATTCAGGGCAGTAGCCTCGGATGTTTTCTATCAGAGGAGAGCTGCATGTGTCAAAATACAGCTGTAGTGCGCTTTAGACGAGTTGGAGATGCTCACAATGACTCTGTGACTAATGTGGGTAAATTGAGAACCCCCCGCAAACATTTTGAGACAGTTTGGAGACTCTCTTGCAACCATTCCCCAACAGTCTCAGCCCAGTGAGATACTACCATAAACAAGGTGACGCAGGTACAAAAGATGGATGGTCAGAGCTACAGATGTGAAGAACAACAATGAGTTAATCTGGTACGTTCACCATTATATTGTACATGAAATGCTGAATGGTGTTCTATTCATAACTTTTCAGCATTATTGTTGCAAAACTTTTTGCTTTTTGAGTGCACCTTAATAATTTTGTGCAAATTTAGCAAATTACAGGTTTAGGACATGTTGCCAGTTGTGAATATTTCCCCTTTAAAACAGATAAAAGCTGGTGCAACTGAGTCATAAACACAACCAGAAGACTTTAGATTTGACATCTCGAAACCTGTTGTCTGATGACCTGAGGAGCTCGAGGGATTTGTGGAGGCGGTAATTCATTTATGCACTGTGCCTCAAGGCAGGCAGAGGACAAAGCAAAAGATTAGGAGTCTAACTGGGATGAAAAGAAGAGTATGTTTTGTATTGACTGCTGTAAAGATTGCAGTGCTTGGTGCAACTTCCTAGCAAACAACACTAATCTGGAGATAGCAAAAAGCTTATAAGATGACCTGAAAGTGACACACACACAGACAGGCCCACAGTGGTTTGGTGCTTCACTGTCTTCCTCTCATCCTCAGCCATCTGGCTCCAACATTAATGATAATATGATCACAAAGGATTTCATATTGTTATTGGATTATCTAAAGGTCACCACGGGGTCACTGTGCCACACTCATTTCTTGTTCGTTATGTAACGGCTTCCAAATCCCCACTGCTGAAACACAACAGAGCCTTGTGTTTACATTTTTTTATCTGCCAAGATTCCAAGCAACACATCCATGAGGCTGTCCAGAGATAAAACAGACAATAATGTACCGGAGCCAAATGTAAATTACAGATTGTTATAAATGTTGTTTTTCATAGATTATTGTTCACTTGTGAGACTGGGGATTTCTGAAACAAATGCATGCATGTTTTTTGTTTCCGCAGTGTTCGAAAGGTCAGATAAGGATGGAGACAGGATTAGAGAGATAAGCAAAGGCTATCACTCACGAGCTAATAAGGTCCAGACGTTTCCTGCAGTTAGTGTCAGAGTATTAAAAAACGAAATATAAACTTGTTTCATTATTATAAATTACATATAATCCATTTTTATTTACACAATGTAGTTATAGCTTTTGTTATGACTGCAATACTGGAATATTATCAGCATGAATTGTAAGCAATCATGTCGTTGCCTGTGTGTGTTTGTTTATTAGCAAAATATTTCATGAATCACTGGATAGATTTTAATGAAACTCTCAGAAAGTAATCATTGGTTGTACCTCTACAACTGATTAACGTTTGAAGTCAATTTAATTCAAGATGGCCGCCACAGCTCATCAAACATAGCAAAGATATAATTGACTTTATTTCAATCAGTTTTACAGATTTTGTGCTAAAATATTGTGTAGTTGCAACTGAGAGGCATTCATAAGATTTTATTTTTAGCATTAACTGTTGGAGTCAACCCTGTTTGACTGTTAGCAAAATATCTCATGAACCACTGCACAGATTTTAATGAAACATAATGTTTTTTCAAGGTTTGACCAAAACAGAAACAAGTCTGACTTTTCTCAACGTAAGATGATGTTTGTTCATTCATTCAAGGAATGCTAGGCCTTTAATTATGTATTTATTTTAATAAATAAACAATTTTCAAATAACCATGCTTTCCCTGGTTTTAAATACTAATACATGAGCGTGTTTGCTTAGATTATCAGTAATAGAAATGATGTTTTCCTCAGAGTTTTAAAGATTAATGTGTTCATAGGTGAAATTGTGCCCTTCAGTAAACATTTGAGACAAGAGAGAAATCATTTTTGTGCAGGCAGCATTAAAAGAAACCCGAATCATATGGTGCTTCACCACAAAAACAACTCAGACTTCCTGTCTGGCCTTGTCTTATCCCAGGGAAGGCTGCCAAACACAGTGTTGGGTCCTGCGTGGCATCGGCTGCTGTCGTCCTCTTCCTGCCCGAGTCTAAATGGTTTGAACAGCACAGGAAGCAAAACCTGCTGATTTAACACTTCAGACCTGAAATTTTGCAATAAATGGTTTTTAGCTGTAATTTGATGCTGATTTTAATAGTTTCTCTTTCAAACAGTGTGGGTAAAAAAAATACAAAACAAACATTCTGTAAAAAGCACAGTTTGTGTTTCATTCCTGTTCTTTTTTTTCAGAACTGCCGCTGAAAGTTTTGAATAATTTTCCTGAACAGAGAATAACAAGTTCCACAGCTGTTTGCAGCCACTCCCACCTGACACATTTCTCACCCAGAGTCACAGACATATTATTTGAGCCAAGACTTTGTCGGAGGAATTTTTGTGGTTTTTAAGGCTTTGGAGCAACACATCGTTTCCATCACTGGTGGTGGGTTTTTAAATCTGCCTGAGAGCCCACAGCTGGACCTGCATGCCACATCATCCTGACCTACATCCATCCCTGCTCTGTTTCTCCTACCCTCCCTTCTGTTTTCCTGTCCACGAGGGCCGGGGAATGAGTTCACTCTCCTACCACGAGACAATACCTCACCCTCCATCTGAATCACAGGCTATAAAAAAGTGGAAAACATCTCTGTATCCTTTTCTCCTGCTCCCGCCAAAACAAACAGCTCATTTATGAGTGTCTGTCTAAATTTACAAACATGTCCTTGGGTGTTATGACAAATTTCCAGTAGCTCATTGTCAGTTGTTTCTCTTAAAGGGAGGATATCTGTTAAAAGGATATTACATCTCAGTTGTCTCTGAGGACTGGTGGGCTGGAAATGGTTAACTGATACACTGATTAACTGACTACAGGTTTAAAAGATGTCAGTCTGACATTTTGTCTGACTAAGTTAAAGGTTAAGTGGGTGACTCAATAACAGATCAGCCAAAATAACTGACTTTATTTTTAATTGACTAAACAGCTCAATTGTTCAGGCAGCGCGAGCTGGAAAGAATGAGTAGTGTCTGATGAGTCAAACCTGAGTCGTTCAAACAGTATCTGCAGCATCAGGGGTGGGTGGAGCTGTAAAACGTGTTGGTTTCCTGGACCTATATTAAGATGTTTCTTTATCCTCACATCATTTTCTAACTCATGCTTTGTCCCTGTATTAAATCAGTTAGTAATATGTTCAACAACAAGCTAATGGTCCTCTCGATGGCTCCACTCTCATAACTTTTTCATCTGTACTTAAAATGCTTGACATTGCAAACAAGTCACCCAAACATGAGCATACATGCCGACAAGAATCAAAGTACAGATCTACTGATTGATGGATGTCCCATACTCCATCTCCTGAGCCACAAAATGGAATATGAATCGTGACACAAACCAAACCTTGATGTGAACTGTGAGAATAAGGTCAACAAACAACAGAGAAAATGAAACAAGATCATTTCACAGAACACAAGTGTAAAATGAAAATGCAACATAATGAACAGGAATCTTTCTTGTTGAAAGTAATTATTTTTGACATAGGTTACAGGCTTGTCAGGGTTTTAAAACCTATAAAGGTTTTCACCAGCTGCTTTATTTGGACCTTGTGTAAGGTCATATTTCTTGTTTGTCCTGATTTGTAGGTCAAGTTGTACTTTTTTGTTTTCATCGTCCTTCCAAATTCAGGACAGGTTGTCTGACATCCTTGTGATCTGCTTGATTAATGGCTAAATGTGTGACTACACACTTTATTGGTATGTGCCACTGCCTATTTGGATCCTGTCTGAGCAGTCTTACCTGATTTGTTGGTTGACTTTCTGTCTGAGAAGATAAACTGGTCCTTTGTCAGAGCTGGAAGGAGGCATTCACACTCCAAGTGTTGGGGATTTGAATCAAACAGCATGGAGACTCGAAGCAGGTGGAGAGTGAGTAGGATCAGAAGAGAAGGACAAATGAGGTGAATAAGGGATAGAGAGAGGACAGATACCAAAAATCCAAAATTGTTCTATTAGGAGTGATTTTATTTTGAAAAGAGCTCTGAGCCACAGCTTAGATCTGCTGGGATTACGGGCAGAGCCACAGCTTTGATGTTGACCTGACATAAACTGAACTGACTCTGGAACCAATTGCTCTATTATGTCTGATTGTTTCTGTTTCTATTGATTTTTTTTTTTTTTTTTACAAATATCGACTGAGCACATGCACTCAGATTACCATAACTTTAATTGATGTTCCAGTTTCTTTACAGCGCAAATGTCACATGTCCAATTACTTTAACTCTCGTAATTAATTTGAAATCCTGGATGGTTTATGAATTCAGGTGCACATTTGGTTGTGATGTTTTTATTAAGAAGAAAGCCTTACTATGATTACTAGCGCTGCAGGCTTGGATTAGCACTGCTTGTAGATGCAGTGAAAAACATGAAAAACAACAGCATTAGTCAAATGGTGAAAACAACTTATATGGCAGATAAGGATCACTTGTGTTTGCAGATATGATAAAGCTCAGATGCGATAGTAGAAACAAGGCTGTAACAGGAAAGTTAAACCTTACTCAAAATCAAACTAAGGGGCCAGCCACATGGGAACAACTTTTACAAATACGCAAATGTTTTTTTTTTATCAGTGCTGTAGCACCCTCACTTTATACAGCTTTGCTCCTGGCTGCTGATAGTATGTTCCAGGCCTACTCCTGTCTCAGGACTGGGTGGCTCAGAGCGCA
>JAOXNZ010000210.1:26530269-26546151 GCA_028566095.1 Kryptolebias brasiliensis | reverse complement strand
AGCCTTGCGTCCAAACCAAAACAGCTTTTTTGTTTATTTGTTTTTTAAAGTTCAAAGTGAAAAAAAATCTTGAAATGCCAACCTTGCATTTTTTGTGTGGAAGGCCAAAACACAACCTTTTGAAGACAATGATATCATTGCTCTACCTCTAATCTAACCTATGACTCGAGGCTGTCCTCTGTTTCTGTTGTGCTTATATTTCGCACCCAGCGTGCAAACTTTATGTGCACAGAAACCACACCATGTTTCCTGTTTTTGGTGTAATTTTGTGGCAGCATTACATCACCACATACAGGCCTGGCATAGTTACTACAGTATTTTGGGTGGTTTTCAGTGTTTCCAAGTGGGTAAAAAATATTTGCAATGACAAATAAAAGAACTGTTTAGGAAAAACTGTGTTTCTGTGCGGATGAGGCTTAGAACACCACCAGTGCGATGCTACCTTTTAGCCACCCAGGTAAATTTGTCTGATTATATTTGTCTCCTACTTCTGGTTTTCACACTATCAAACCACAAAACATGAAACAGTGAACGAGCAATGGTGGAAACACATGTCTTAGCTTTTCGTAAAAACACACTGATACAACACTTGGCTGCACAATTGCTTTCAGAAAAACACAAATGAAATTATGATATCAACTTTAAGGAAGAAGCACGCTACCAGACATTACAAACAAGAAAGAGTTTACATAAATAAAACAGCAACTTGGATTGATATCATATTTCTATTCAAAGCATCTTTCAAATATTGTTCCATAGAACTGCTTCTACTGCAGGGTGTAGTACAGTAGAAACAATTAAACAGAAACCTATGACAATAGGTGTACTTTGAGTTATGGGTTGTTAAGTTTCTGTTATGGCCTCAGGGAGGGAGGGAAGCGTGTGATTTTGAAACTTGAGACAACCGTTTCCCCTTATTTCCCACCAATATAGATTTGGTTTCTTTTAACCATGACTTTGAACTTTTTCTGAAACCTCCGCCTGTTTTCAGTAACTACACCTAAAGGGCCTGACACACAAAACTGAGTCTAGAACTGATGAAAGCCCCCACCCCCTCAACTTTTTTGCACAGGTGCCAGTTTGGATAAGGCTGTCCAATAGAAAAAAGAGATCTAAATGCTAGTTCAGTATTTACACTCTTGTTTTCCTGGTTTTTATTTTTCTGCATACTTTTTTTTTGCAATTCAACTACTTCTGCATACTTCCTGCTTGTTTAGCCATACATATAGCAAAACGTTCAGCTCATTTAGGAAATGAGTGCTACAACTTTGGTTGTTGTAACTTTTACAATTTTCAAAATATTTTACTTTATTTATCCTCACCATAAAATACTCTAAAGTCTCTTCAGTTCCTTCAAAAACATTGTTCTCTTTGAAATCTGCTTCAGCAAACTTGCTCTATTTTTGTCTTATGCTTTAGCTTTTAGCTTCAGGTTGCCATTCTGCTACATTTAGCCAGTGTTTTGGTATATTTAGCTTTTAGCTAGACTTTTGCTATTTTAAGCCATTAGACAGCTTTTTGCTACTTTTAACAGGTAGACTTTTGATACATTTGGCTTGTAGCTAGCCTTTTGTTACTTTTAGCTTTAAGTTAGCCTTTTGTTATTTTTTGCTATCTTTTTTGCTACTTTAGAATTGACCTAGCTCTTTGATAGTTTTTGCAACTTTTAGCTATAATTTTGTTACTTTTAATTTGATTAGCTTTTTGCAGTTTTTAGTCTTTAGCTATTGCTTTGCTACTTTTAGCTTTTATCTAGTATTTTGCTACTTTCAGCTAGCCTTTTGCTACTTTGTGTTAGATTAGGTGTAATATATTTATCATACTCTTTATACAGTGTTTAACCTGCATTTCAGGTCAGATTTCCACAACATGTAGTTATTTTCTATTTTTATCATTTTAAGAGCCCACAGTGTAACCATGGCAGCCAGATGTTTACCAACGCCCCTGATGCCCCATAGCACATCAGAGCAGAAAATAGTATCATGAGCTATTTGTGTAATGCTCATGTTTCTTTAGCAAATTCTCTTGTGTGAAATTGTGTTCCACTGATTTCAGTGCAACTAATATAACATCCAAAATTAATTATCATGTTTTTTTAAAAGTTACTTTTATATTAAATGTAATACTGGACCGAAAAGCAGTAAGAAGATGGTTTTAGTCAGTTTAGTTATAGTTGTGCAAAAACTGTGGAGGAATGAATTGTTTATGGTAGTTTGGCTCATAAATCCAGGACTGAATCAATCTTAATTTTTATAAATTAGCTTGGGCTGATAAAATTCAAAGTCTCCTGAGAGAAAGTAAATTAGGGGAGCATGGACTCTGGTGACTCTAATCAGATAGAAAACAAATAAAAGATTAACTAAAACTAGTAAACTTGACAAACAAGACCTTGACTGGTCGAGTAAATTGGTGCTACAACCTGGTGATGTGTAGATTCAGCCATCAGCTATTTAGGGAGGGGGTGGATGATAAACTGCAGCTTTAAACTGTCTCACACATCAGTTATTGTTTCTGCAACTGAATGAGCGAAAACAAGCCTGCCTTAGCCTTACAAATTCAATTTAGTAATAAAACTGTTTTTATTTTTTACAGAAAATAAAGCAGCCTTTATGTGTTAAATATTTAGTATATTTTTATTTTTTGCAGGGCATGAGTTCTGTGGGCGTTCAGAAGCTACAATTTTGCCCATTCTTCTCTAACAGACGTGTGAAATTGGTATTTGCAGCTCATAAACTGACAACTGAGCCAAGCTCTCACTTTCAATGGTGCTCTGGCTCTTAGTGGGGGGGCTAAATCTGTTCAAGGAATCCATGACAGCAGTTCCTGATGCTGTCCTGATGCCATGCTGGCTGCAGTCGGTCCTCTACTCTTCCAGGAAGGGACCAGCAAGAAGACATGTGGCACCATGGCAACACCAGGGACTCAATGGCAAAATTACAGTTTTGGATTTTTTTTGTTTGGGTGAATCTACAGTGTATTTATTGTTAGGAAAAAATGCCATGAACCACTGCACAAATTTCAATTAAACTGTTATAAACTAGTCGTTGGCTGTACTTCTACAACTGATTAGCATTTAGCAGAACAATAATGTGCATCAGAGGGAAAAACTGCAATTTGTTTGGAAATGCCATCAGAATGCATGCCTGCAGTCAGTGTAAGCAGCTGCACTGTTTTTAGACTATCTGCTTCAGTGGAAGGTTATGTTTGTGCTATATTGCTTAGATAGTTAACTTCCTGTGTGGTTTCATGGTTGCAGAAGTTAATTTGGGTGATTCTCAAAGGTGGAGTCAGTCATAATGCCCTTATCAATTATGCAAATCTTGTAATGGAATGCATCTGTAAAATGTTTCCAGTTGTATAACTCAATCAACCTCATCTCTCCTGCTTTTATACCCATAAATAAATCAACAAAAATGCTTATGGCCTTCTTAAAACAATTATGTTAAAGGTATAGATAAAAGTTTATGTTTTTTAATATTTTTTCTAGTTTTTCAGAGAGATGTTATCATGTAAAGTGGAACAGAAATTGTGAAAGTGTTAACAGTGACACTGAAAAAGCAATCTCATATGTAAAACACATGCAAGCAGATGGGGAGGTGAACAATCACTGCTATATGTGGTAGCAGATGGAGACAGAAGAGAGGAAGACGGAGTTGTTTAGCGACGGTGTGAAAAAGCAGAAGGCGATGAGCGAGCAAATGAGTGTATTAGAAAACCACTTAGCCTGTGAAAACAAACAACCGAAAGCCACAGTGAGGTTCATCTCAAGTAAACAGCAGCAATAGTCATCGACAAAAATGATAATAAGACAACGGAGCTGTAGAAACCACAGCAGTGATCAGTTTGTCTTCATGGATTCAAATGAAGACTGAAGAGTTTCACAACATGTCAGTTATCAATTTTAACATCAGCCAGTCAGAAAGAGAAAGTCTCACTGAGTGAGATTCACCAGTCACTAAAACCTGGTAAAACTGCTTCTGCCTTAAATAAAGATTTAAAACATTTTGTCTCTGGTGTGTAGAACAAGGTTGGTTAACTGTGTCAACCTTCTTGAGTTGGGGGGGACTTCAAAAGTTAATGAGACATACATGTACGTAAAACAAATTCTGTCTGAAAGGTCAATTAAAATCTGTCCAGTGGTATATCAGATATGTTGCTAACAGACAAACAGGGTTGACGCCAACTATTAATGTTGGAGTCAATGTGTTTCCCTTGAAGTATGTGCTGGGGGATGACACTCAGCTACTACCACACCAAAGTTTAGCTCAATATCTGTAAAAAATGACTGAGTTATAGCTGTTTTAGATTTTACACAATTTGGTTCACATGTGAGCATCTAATTATGTTGTTTCAGGAGTGTTTGTGACATCAGCGTTTTTATTAGCATTGTGTTTGAGAAAACAGAGTATGAAAGGTTAAGTAAAGTGAGCTGTTTCCTCTTGTTTCTATTTGAAATGAAAGCTTTTCTGCTGTATCTTAATGTATAGCAAGAAAGTGTGTTAATTTTTCTCCTGCAAAAAATCATTTTGATCCTTTTGCTAAGCTGAGAGTGGAACTGGGAACGAAGACTGCAACTAAATTTCAGGAAAAAAAAAAACAGCTGCTCTAAACATTTCTAAAGATGCCTGCATTTGGTTTTGTCTGTCTTAGAGACACAATTTCTAGAAATCAGGTGTCTAAATCGGCTCTAATTTATTAGCATCCATTAGCATGGATAGCTAGGATTTCATGTAAAAGGAAAAAGTAAACTAGAGGTTATCACAGATGATTTTCTGCTTGTTCTTGCATTATGGACAGAAGAAATGCTAATGCAGCACAGATGCAAAAACTATGTAAGATGTCACACATATCAGTGTGGTGATGCAGTGAGACTAAACTTGTTTGTTATATTTCCAGATTTGTTTAGGTTTGTGATAATCAATGTCTGGTAAACTATTTTCTTTTCTTTGGAAGCCCACTCAGAGTGAAATTAGGTTGAATTATTGTAGCTTTTTAATCTGAGTATCACTATTACTGAGAGAAAAAAAAGCATTCTGTGAGCCTATGACGGGAAACAGTCACTTAGAAAGAAAAAACTCACAAACATCTACTTATCTACTTACTGTGGTGTGTAATGTTTGGTGAAGCCTTTTCAAATCTCTTATATAGATAGAGACTGTCCAATCAGACAAAATATCACAAAATTTGCTATTTATTTTTTAAGAAAAGTCTTCCAATGTAACAAAAATATAGATGGCAAAAAATCCTAGACCTCTTATTAGCAAGTAAAGGTAGTATTTTTCTGGGCTGCAACTTCTGGTGACTATTCAGTAAATAGCATTTGTGAGGGAGTCTCCAGAATGTCTCGGGAGATTCTCATTTTCCTTGCTTGAGTTGTCTTTTGAATTTTGAACTGTTCAAAGAAAATTATACAACAAACTTTCTCTCTAAGTAGACACAGATTCCTTGTGGGCATCCCAGACTTGAACCATGGGCATCTCCAACCTGTCTAAATACAACAAGAGCTGTATTTTGACACCTGTCCCAGGTTCATCTCAAGTAAACCTCAACTGTAGCTATCGACAAAAACGAAAATAAGACAATGGAACTGTAGAAACCACAGCAATGAGCCGTTTATCTTCGTGGAGTCAAATGAAAACTGAGAGTTTCACAACATATCAGTTTTAGCATCAGCCAGTCAGAAAGAGAAGGGTTTACTGATAGGTTCTTTATTTTTCTCATACAATGGCTGCCCTGCTTTTATGGGGGACGGTTAAAGAGTCTTTTACTGGTGAGTCTTAACAAGACCACAGTTGAAAACAGAAGAATGATGACCACCATAATTAAGGCATGTTTTCGTTTTAGTTTTTTTCTAATGATCATCAGGTGTGAGTGGGTCCCCTGGTTTTATAAAAAAAAACAAATAAATTAGTCAAAATGTTTGATCTATGTGTATCATGTCGAAGAAAGAAAAAAAAAGACATCAGAGGAGTCAGTAAACTGTCGGGTGTACATAAATGGTCTCCAGGCATGTCCAACTCAGCTGCATGGGTGGATGAAGAAAAGGCATTTGACACATGATTTATCATCAAAAATCAGTCCAAGGAAAGGTCACAAAGAAACACAGATTATCTTTTAAGCAAGTTAAGACCCTTCTCATTTTGGTTATAATTTATTGCCACGAGTCTATTGTTGTTTGAACTCTCACCTACGTGGACCAGAAAGCCTCTGGTCCAGTTCTGCCTGGTTCAACTCTTCACAGCTGTTTTCTGCTTCATCTCCACACAGCATCTTCTCCATGTGGGTGAGATCAGCTGTTTAACATCACAGTGTTATAAAAGCTGTGATGGCACAGAGAATGTGCACACATCATCCATGTGTGTGTGTTTGGGGGGGGGATATTAAAATATGTTGCTTTACACTGATTTACCAAACACTTTTATCAAAAGTGACTTAAGACTAAAAAGCAGCATTGAAGAGGTAACTGTGTTAAATGACAGACTTAATACAGAAGGGTATATTTTGATGTTAACAATCTGTAAATGGTTTTCATTGAGTCATAATGTCTTAACTGTAATTCAGAGGAATTCTGGTCAGACCCGAGTCTGGACTGAATCAGCACCGCAGCTGTTTTCATCAACTCACTCACTTCTGGGAAAAGACGAGGGGAATCAGCTTGCCAGGAGTCAGTGGATGTGCATCAGTTTGAGTCTGCGAGGGAATATCAGCTGTACAGTAAGAAGGTCACTGAGTTGGTGGGTGTGTTCCTGCATGTGTGTGTGTCTGCCTATATGTGTGTGTGTGTGTGTGTGTTTGAGTTTGGATCAGCTGTTTATGGAACTGATGGAGCCCTGAGTGAGAGACTAGAAGAGCAAAACAGGAATAATAACCAGACAAGGCAGCAAAACAGACCCCGCTGCCTTGGAAATGCTGTACTTTCCTGAAAAGAATGTGACCTGTCGCAGATACCCAAGCTCACTTAGTCACTTTAAAAACGACATTTTTCACTTTGCCTTTAAACTTCAGCAACACATTTCTTTAACACGGTTAGTCAGGAACCCTTAAACTTTAAAATAATATGTCCAAGGGTGTAAAATGTCTAAGAGTTTTATCAGAGTCATTGTTTAGCTTTGAATCATTTAGAGATAACATGTGAACTTTGTCAACTGGAATTTGGGTTTAATGCTGTGAACAGGCCTTTTTAAGCCTCCTCCTCCTGCCTGGAGAATGTCTCTGAAGCCCTAGGAATGCACTGACATCATTGTTTAACATTCTGCCAGTTCTAGGGAGTTGGAGTAATCAGATAAACTAGATCTCCTCGCTGTCCTCCCTAACAGTATTGTGGCACTCCTGTGTGTTTTTGTGTGGTGTTGACATACGAGCACAGTTGGATGATGACTTTTCTCTGGAAAGCCTAAAAGCACTGGGATAACAGCTTGAAATTATGACTTCATTATATTTTTTAACTATTTTGCCACACTAGTGCTCTCTCTGTGAATTGTAATGTTAGTCTGTCTTGTTTTAAGACAGGCCAAAGTCTGTCATTTTAGTCCAGACTGTAACACTGAATATAAGTAGTTATTATTTTGTACAGATATGAACACAGAGGATTCAGTTGCATTTATTTTCTTCTAGATATGAGTTTTTATTTCTTGAAATGCTTCAATATGGGCAAATGTTGTTTAAAGCTTTCATGATTTTCAGAGGATGATCCCTGAAAATATATAGATACCATCACTCTAGAACTACCGGCTTCTAAATTAGGACCTAATAAAACAATTTCAAATTAATTGCAGTCTTTTGAGCCTCAGTTTTTACTTTTTGTGTCTATTAATTATGCTATGCTAACGTTGCATTTAATAGTGACTGTAGCTGAAGAGGGAAAGTGATGGTCTGTCAATCAGAATTGATCCATGGTGAAGACACTGAAGAGTATATTAGTGACAATACTTGTAATACAGCATGCATAAACGGTATCGGTGTGGCAGTGACTGTTTACAGCAGTTCTGTGCACCACATAAAAATAAGTGTATAATTGGTGTGCTTGAAAACCTTTTCATTGTGTCATAAAATGTTTTCAAACTACTGGAAACCTTTCATAGTTTTTCTGTTAAGGCAGTTCTTTGTTTTAAGTGTAACAATTAATGTTGGTGCTGCTTTCTAGTGCAATGCATACTGTCTCTGTGTAACAATTACATAACTATAAGTGCAATATTCCAGTGTAATTTATATGATAATCAGCCACTTGCTCACTTGAATCACTCCACTCTGCAATATTCATATCATTCTTAAGCTCATCCCTTTCCTGTACACAATTTATTTTGGGATGAATAAAGTTTTCTGAGTCTGGTTCTATTTTGTGTAAATTGAAGTTCACAGTACTGCTGTTATCAGTTTTTTTTAGCTCCTTACTTTAGAGTTGGACTTTTTGCAGCATGGGGTGAGCTGTAGTTTGTAGTTTGGTTGTGTACTGTGCTATTAAAACATCTTTTGTAAACAACAATTCATTTCTATAATGGTAACAATGAAAGACCTAAAATAAACACAGGAATTGAGCTGGTTTTGATGGAAAGGTTACATGGTTTTTACGATCTGCCCACCAGACACCCAGCATACCTTTTGAAGGTGCAAAAGTGACTAAAAAAAATGTTGACGGTTTTTTACCCTTTGGGGAGCTCCCCAGAAAACGTTCAGTGGGCCTGTTAAGCTTTTGGTAAAAACAGGGGAAAAGCAGCTGCCACGTCTCTGAAAATATTCAGAACCTTCTGTAAAATGTTACTTTTTCCCCTGCATTGCAAACACTGCTTGTGTGACTGTTGAATGGAAAGAGCTGAAATCAGTTTTTTTACATCGAAGCTAATCACTTTGAATTTAGCCAACTCATCAGGACCGTGGGCGTGTGAGGACTGCCATGTTTTTCCAGGGAAACAACGCTGACTGCATCCACCAGAAGACACTGTATGCCACAGTGCGATATTATTAACCGTGATGTAAGGATGTGTGATATCAGTTGCCCCTCCTTCTCTGTGCACTCTGATGCACACACTAAATTACACAGAAATGCCCTTCAGTAGTTACACATGCTCCACGTGTTTCTGTTAAGAGCATGGGTGTGTTCATTCTATGGAATTGGGGGGTGAGATAAGTGCAGGCCGGGGCTTCCTCGGAACAAGTAAGAGGCAGGCGGGTGGAGGGATTGAGGCCGATGTAAACAAACTTCTCTGGGACTTGTTCATAGAGAATGGGAACTGTGTTGCTTTGTTTCTCTGGAAACATTTTTCAGTTTGTTGAGCCCATAAAGATGAGTCACAGTGATAAGCTAAAGTGTTTGGCAACGTGTTCACTGAAGCTTCCCATATGCTTTGTTTTTACTGTACCTCTCACTGTGTGACCTTTGTTCCTTACAGTCAGAGTTTTCTGTCATGTGTGGCGAAAATGAATTATTAGCTAGAGAAATTGCATTTTTGCAAAACTGCAGTGTGAATGCTGAGAGCTGAATGACTTGGCTGAAATTTGCTGAAGAAGCTGAAATGGAGCTGTTAGGCTAAAAGAAGCAGAACACTAGCTAGAAAGCTAAAAGGAGCAAAACGCAAACTAAAAAGAAGCAAATTGCAAGCTAAAAGCCAAAAGTAGCAAAGCATTAGCTAAAAGCACCAAAGAACTAATTAAAAGCTAAAACAGCAAAACACTAGCCAAAAGCAGCAAAAGGTTAGCTAAAAGATAAAGTAGCAAAAGTGTAGCTAAAAGCTATGGTAACTAGAAGCTAAAAGGAAGAACTCTGACTCTTCATCCACACATGCCTCTGAACAGAAGTAGCAGCCACAGCTCCAAAAAAAGTTAATTCTTAACATTTGCACTCTTTTTCTTCTCCGTCTTTTATTATGTTTTTAACATTTGGATGTACAGTTGGCTCCGATCGGACAGCAACTTCAGAATCAATAAACACATTCTAACACTCGCAGCGTCAAATTTTACTTCTGTAAACACAACGTGTGGAGTGTGACGTCATATCTTCTTCTGTGCATGCGGGTCATTTCGGGACCTGGAGACTGTTCACACTGGAGTCTGATGGACATCGCATTTAAAATGTAGTGTGAACAACCACACACACACAAAAAATTAGGTTTGAGCAAAATATTGGAGTTGAGTATTAAGACCTGCAGTGTGAATGAAGCCTTAGGGAGCCAGCTGATTCTGCTTCGTGGTGAATCTTTTTTATATTATTAAAGAGTACATAAAGATAACAGTGAAATATTGCAGGTGTACAATGCATTGATCAACAGATTCTACAACTGATGTCATTATTGGACTTGTTGTAATTCTTCCTGACAGTTAAGATAACCTTTTAATCACTACCCTTAGCGCTGAGATACTGAGTGGCAGTGAGTTCACTGAAGGAGTCCAAGAGGGCAGCAGTGTTGGGCAGATTGCCCAAAACTATAAAACTAAAACTTGGGTTATAAAATAATAAATACTGTCAAATAAAGCCTGTATAACACCTGAGTTTATGGGCTTCAAGCTGCAGAAACTTTCTTTGCTCTAAAATGTGGCTTTAAAATGTTGATTTAGGCAAAAACAAATGAACAATTTCATAATTAGTTTTTATTTTTTATATTAAACAATAAGTCCATTTAGGTGTAGCATTTGTACTTTATGAGTTATATTGTTTTAAGAGTTTACGTCACATTTCAGTCAATCTATGTGATCATCTGTCACTGGCCACTGAAGCGTAATAGTATCACATTTATGTACATTTGCAAGTATTCCTACATAAATATACCTTTTGACATTCACAGTTCACATTTGAAGCATGTGGTAATGCCAGCATGCCAGATCTATGGCACATGGACAATGTTCAGCCACATCTTTGTGGTTATTGCTCCTAGAGTCACACCCAGAACACTATTCCTGCTGCCGGCTGTTACCATGACACCACACTGATAACCTTTTGTTCCGATTATTGGGTGCATACAATATAAATAGTCTTATATCAACCAGTTGGCAGTTAATGAGGTGATATCACCCTGGGAACTCTTGGAAAATGCAGACATGTGCATCTGCAACATGGCACAGCTGCAGAAGAAATTAACATTTGCTGCATTCATTAAATGTTTGATTAAGACTTGAGCTGATATCACCCGAGGTGATGCGTTCTCTCCTCTCAGTTGTTCCCCCTTGTGCCAGGCTTTGTTCGAGCACTCACATTATCACGGCTGCACACATGTTCAGTTTGGGCGGTGCCAGTGCAAATCCACCCCCATCATAGCATAAACCCATCCAGAATAAGGTCCTCTTGTCCACACTTTGGGTTTTATTTGTATATTTTGTTGTTTTTAATCATGTTTTGTAGATATTTTCAGCAGGATTAAGTCATCTTTTGAAATCCATATTTTACATTAAATCAATTTATGTAAGGTTTCGCAAAACATTTTTTATTTTATTTTTATCTACTCCATTTTATTTAATTCTGATTGATTGCATAAATGTTTTGTTATGTGCACAACACTTTGATCCTTTGGGTGTTTAAAGTGCTCTATAAATAAAGCTGCTATGTATGGTATGGTATTTGCAGGCCAACCACAAAACACTTGTGAAAATAAAAACCTTACTTCCTGTTCCCTTGTGTATATTAGTATGGATCAATATATGAGGGCAGTATAAGATTTAAAAAGTATAAAATACAAATGGTTTTATGCAAAACACTTGAAACATTCTTTAAGTTGCTTTCAAGCTTTCTTCTAATCTTTTAAAGTAGTTTTAATCAATAGTTCATCAGGCTTACTGAAGGTCTATGAAAGTTTTTTTTTTTTTCTTTTTCTTTTTTGGCTTTGGCTACTTTTTAAACTTATTTTCAGTCTAGTACCTCACCATTTTCAGAGGACTGCTTTTTTTTGGTTGGTTGTTTAAGACGTTTACGTCTGACCTATGTGACAACACATCGGGGTTCTATCGCAATAGGCTGCAAGTAGTTGGTGAATTTGTTCGTAAGAAAATCTTCAGAATCTCTTCAGAATGTCTTGCAACCTTCACAAGGTTCTCAACTTCCCTGTGTGAGTCGTAGCGGTGCACATCCCCTTTGCTTGAGTTTTGAACATATTCAGAAAATTTGTGCAGTTCCCCCTTCTCTTGCAATAGTCCAAAAGTTGCCATGGGTTTCCAACCCATCACAAACCCACCTGAATTGTGTTGTGGGCGTCTCCAACATGTCCCAGAGCACTAGAGCTGTATTTTGACAGTTGCATGGGAGCTCTGCTTTGACAGCAAACCCACAGGACAAATGTCAAGGTTTTAACAAAATAATCTGCATGGCTAAGAGTAAAGTTTTACAAGCCGTGCACACCAAAATAAGCTATGATTTTCATTTTCATAAACCAACTCATCTTCTAACAGCCACAGCTCAGTGAGACACCACCTTAAAAGACAACTTTGCAAAAAAAACAAAAAAAAACACTTTAAATTAGATTTCTAAGAATGTTGTTATCAAAATCCCCATAATTCCAACTGAATAAACTTATGTCAAGCAGCCCTGTAGGTTTTTATACATCATTCCATCATTTTTATCCACCTGTGATCTGTGACTACCTTTTGCCTTCATACCAAAGTCGTCCTACGCATTCATGGCCAAACACACCCCAGCTATGTTATCCATTCATACTCTTAGCCTTTGCTTCACGGTCTCTGTCACGTGGATGAGACTGATGGATCTATTGTTAACCTGTATAGTACTTTCACACATACATGATGACTCATGCAGAACAAAAGGTGCACATATCTGTGTGGTTGTTTTGTTTTCAAACGTCAGACTGTCTATGAGTCAGATCCTCTTTGTTTTACTATCTTTACGCAGGTGCTGCTGTGTTGTGAAATGGAATTATGGGCCTGAAAAAAATGTTCAAATTACTTTCATTGTAAGGTTCACTTCACTTTTCCTCTTGGTCTAATTTGTTTGTGTGTGTGTGTGTGTGGGGGGGGGGGTTCTGTTTCTATTTCTCTGCTGGTCTATCTTCAGCCCCATCCTACACATTTTGTGTTTATTGTGTAACCATTTCACCCTGAAAAGTCAAATTAATCATTAAAAGCCCAAAATTAATGACATTCATGCTCATGAGTGTAAACTTTAGACCACAGCTGTATTTTGTTGTAACAACCAAGAGCTTGTAATCCTTATTAAGATGAAGATAAAAAGTGCAGAAATAAAAGCCTCCAGCAGCTTGAAGGCCGGCTGTAGACGGCGTCAGATCTGCTGCGTGTTTTCTGATGTGTGCTCGAGTGTGGGCTGCACGCAGCGTGGCATGACAAGTGTGTACGCATACACTATACATTACACGTCTCCATGTTTGTATGTGCATGTCTACATGTGTGGCGTGTCTAACGGAAGTTTTTTTTTCCTCACTGTGATGTGTGTATCTGTGTGCGTAAAACTGCATACATTGTATCCACAGAGGTGCACAAATAGCTCCTTAGGGTCCTTGCGATCACAGGCTGCCAAAAGGAAAAGGATTTCCGAGAGGTTTCCTGCTCGTTATTTAAAGTGGGAGCCCTGTGGGACATGTTTGGCATTCTCATCCGCTCACTGAAGATGGCCTGTGATCCGGAGCCACTAACAGGCTTGGCGGGCTCCGTCTCTCACTAGCTCTCTTTCTCCTTTCTCTTTCCCTCTGGCTCTCTGAAGTGATTACCCTGCTTGTGATTCCACTGACACCCACATGTCCCCCGGAGACATGCCGTCACTAGTTTGTTTAATCTGCCTCCCTGTACAGTAGGTAACGCAGCTGTAATTGAGGTGTGGATAGAGCTGCGGGAGCAGATGAAACCGATTGGAGGCTTTATGAAAACTTGTTGGCGCTCTCTTTCTCCGAGGATGACGGCGGCTCCCAGATTAATGTACCAGAAGCAGCTCTGATAAGAATTTTTAGAAGTTAAATGTCAGTTCTTTGTCTTATATATTTTTTCCTACCCGTCAGTGAATGATGAGTCTTTTAATATCAGTATTTGAACATTCTAATAATTCTTTCAAAATGTTGCCAGGAAAGTTGCAGATCTACTCATCCTTTAAGATACTTTTCTCTGTTCGTGGAGCGGCCCATTTAAGATAATGACTTCTCTGAGATTAGGAAATTATTAACCAGCCTTGCAGTCAAGCAGATATTCAATCTTGTCGACACGTGACGACCAAAAGTTACGTTGATACCTGAGACAGATTCTGCTTTATACTCTGTTTGAATTTTTGATATGAAAACAGCAAGTTGAAGTGTGAAAATGCGAGCATCAGATACTTTATCTCCCCCCGGTTAGTGTCTCGCCTCTGTCTGTAACAAGCCTGAACTGCTCTGTTCAGAACATACAGGGTGTCAATCAGCGCTCCAAATCAGCCTTTAGATGAAGCAAAAAGGGAAGAAAAAATGATCCATTGAACTGAATTAATTAAATATACTGTATCAAGCTTCTTTTGAGAGATGGCATCTGTCCTCAGATGTGTAAAAAATAAAACAGATATCTTTTCAGACCCTATAATTGTGAGATACCAGTAATTAAATTGACAGAGTTATTAATTGGGTTGAAGATAACTTGCATTGAGTCGAGGACATCTTAAACTCAATTAAAGATATCTCCAACTCAATTAAAGATATCCAAATGCCATGTCCCGTCGTACGCAATCAGCCTCTTTGTGGAGCAATAATATCAGTTCACTTGTGGCCCCTTTTTTACAAAGACTTCCTTGTTCTTCTAAAGTTTTCGTTTTATCATTTAAAGCCTGACTTTTTGAACAGATGTCACTCTTTAGTGATGTGTATGGTTTTTTTAATGTGACATAATTATAGTATTTAATCCTTCCTTATCCAGTGTGTTTGAAATAGAAATGAAGATGAAGAGCTTCTGAAATGCATTTAAAGGGACAACGCCAAGTTTTTTGGTACGAAGTAGGATGAGCTGCTTAACAGATCCTGTTGCTTCAGGCCTTTGAAGATTTTGAAACATCCTAAATACCTTTAATGTACACAAAAATATATATATATTATCCAGCAACAACAGAACTTATACTATTTCTTTTCTTCTTTTTTTTTTTGCTCCTTTCAGTGTTTTAAAACTTTAAATAACTAGGCATTTTTGGAATATTCTGTAAGACTAAACATCGAGATGAACTTTTTTTAAATTAAATTATCTAAGTTTATCTTGAACTTATTTGGTTTGTAGATTTAACAATAAAAAACAAGTGTTAAACATTTTCAGCCGAATCGAACAGCTTGCATGTTTTACCATAAAAAGTTGAGTAAATACCATTACAATGAGAGTTGCTTGGTTATGACAGCATATTAGCGTCACTCAGAAGGAAAGAAATGAAAGGATATTAAGAACATTGGACATTTGAGATTAAAATTGGTTGGAATAAAGTCAAAATGTTGACAAAAGCTTGAAATGGAAACAAAAATTAAGCTATTTTTCATCTAAAGTAACTGTTGATGATGAGTCTCAGCTACTACCACACCAAATTTTAGCACAATATCTTTAAAATTATATTATAGCGTTTGTGTTACTGAAATTGATTATCTGCGGTGGCCATCTTGAATCAGCTTGATTCCAAAAGTTCATCAGATCTAGATGGACATCTAGTGAATATTTCCTGAAAGTTTCATTAAAATCTGTCCAGTTATTCAAGAGACATTTTGCTAAAAACACAGGCACACGCAGGTAAATACATGATTACCCACCTTTTGTGACAATAGGCGATAGGCAGCATTGGAGCAAAGACCTACAACAGCCATAAATCTTATCTGTAAATCTGTAAATAAACTAGTGACTTTTTACTTCAAAATAGGTTTTATCAAATAACCTATCCCTTATCGATTTGGAGTTATTTCACTTGCACAAATGTGAAAGCGGGTTTTCATCCTATACCCTAAC
>JAOXNZ010000210.1:26516168-26530169 GCA_028566095.1 Kryptolebias brasiliensis | reverse complement strand
AAAATGATTAAAAGGCCTATCATTCCTTGAAGGCGTTGAAGCTGTGGTGGCCATCTTGAATCTGATCAACTCTAAAAGGTAATCATTTGTAGAAGTTTATCCAGTGATTTCCTTCTGAGAGTTTCATCCAAAACCATCTACTGGTTTGTTAGATATTTTGCTCACAGTACAGACAACCAAACACACACGCCCACACACACACAGGCAACATGTGATAAAAAAAATGGGACTAATATCCGTGTTCACCATATTTGTCCAGTCCTGATAATAAGTAACCACAGGAGCTGATACTTTTGACTTTATCTGCTGTCATGCAGATTTTACCTCAACACACACCTGATGGAAATGTCAACTTCCTTTTAGCAGCACAGCACACTTCATTGTTGAACACATGGAAACTGTGTTGAGAGAAATCCCCATTGACAACATCTTTCCAGTTCCCTTCCACAAATTTAGCTACTTCCTCATATTGGGCTGTGAGGCAGTCAACGAGCCGATATCACGGATGTTTTTATTGACTGTGCAGCTGTTGAGCATTGTTACTCCCCATCTTCCAAAACTGCTTCCCTAAAGTGACTCACATGGAACCAGAATGTTGTCTGAAACTTCGGATTGAGCTGATAATTCACAGATGCTTTTTTTTCTGATGAATATCTGTATTTAAAATTTTATATTGACAAACATGTTGTTTAACTGATTTTCAAGGAATTTCACAGGGCACTCATGATGGATTTTATTTTAACAATTATAATTTTCTTTTAAAGGTACTCATTGTACACTATGAAATCAAACATTGAAAAGGTTATGAGCTTCATGAAGGGCTCTGATTTGGTTTGAGATGGTCCATATTCTTCATCTTAAAAGTTTAAAAACAAAGTGACTGGACTAGTAGAAAACTGTCGCCTCTCATCCAGGGAGCTGTTTCAGTTCAAAACTGGAGAGTGTGGAGTTACAAACTTTAAACTGCAAACAAAGACCCTAATGACCCTAAGGAGGGAGGAGAATTAGATTAATCTGCACGTGAATTAAGCTTTCACAAACAGAGCATTTTTTTCAGTTTAAAGCTTGGAACTCAGCAGTCTCCAGGATTTGCCATGTCCTGGATGAATAAGAATCTACACCAACAGGCAGCCTAATGACAGACTAATTGAAACTGCTGTTGATACAGAAAATACAAACAGTTACACAAAACAATCTTGAAATCCTGCAGGAGTTTTCCACAAACTTACTTGAATCAGGAGAGTATCTGTTACTGAATGATGAAAACAAAAGAGCTTATCTTGTGTGGTAAATGAGGAGTAACAGCTAACAGATATTTTAGTTCCTTCCAGTCTCAGTCTGTTGACAGCCTTGTTGTGTCAATGCAATGAGATGATTTAGAGACATAAAAGCTGCATTTGCATTACCCATACACCAGTTATCATCGCTGACATAATCATGACAAGGTGTAGTTGGACTTTGTAAAAAAAAAAAAAAAAAGCCAGAGAAAAGTATTGAATTTAGTGTCCATGAAGATGACAGATCCAGTTTTACAAAATTTATTTTACATTTTACATTAATGTGAGACACTGGAAATTGTACATTTCATATGAGAGGCAAATAAAAGGTGTTAATTCTTGTATTAATGACAAACAACTGTAAACATTCAAGCAGCTCTGGTGGATTCCAAACTCCCACCACAGATCCAAGTATTCCACTCCGTTGGTGTTCCAGTGATGCCATCGTTACATGACTGCCATTAGAGTAATTGTTGGACAGCATTATTAATTGATGAGTTGCACAAGCGACCTGTTTCCCAAGCAGTGAAATGAGCACTGCAGGGCGCCGGAGCAGAGAGCAGCACCAAAACTTCTGCACAGACCAGCGTGGAGGCATTGTGGTGCTAACTGTCTGTGATCCTCTATTGTTGTTAAATGGCCCCTGAAACAATGGGCTGCATTCCAGTCTTGCTGGGCCCTACAGCCACGATCTATAACTGCAGATGAGAGTTGTGTTTGTGTGTATACATGTGTCAGCTCTGAGCATTTCAATGCATTTTTGAAGTGTTTGCTTGCCTGCAGAGTGCATGTTTGTCTGTGTGTGGCCTCTCTGTCAGAAGGGGAGCTTGTCACCTGGTGAAATGACCTCTGATGACATCGTTTCATGTTGGCCCCTTCATGCTCACTTTTATGGATCTTCCACAGAGAAAATAGATGAGGAGAGAAACAATGGGAGAGCAAAGTGCCATGGAAAAGAAGGCTAATAATTTACTAACACAATAAATTTTAATGCTAAATTCATTTAAATATTAATTAAATTATTTGAACTTCAATTATGAAAATAAATTGTAGCTTTTCATGTTTTTTTTAAATGAAATATCTCTTATTATCAGTGGTTGTTACTGCAAAATAGAGAAACTACATGAATTTTGAGCTGCAGTCTCACTAAACTTTGAGCGTTTGAAACCACGTGACCAACAGGTCATGGGTCCTCATTATACTTCATTTTTTTCTGATATTCTATTGATCCTCAAAGGAGTGCTGATCTGTTCACCAACAAGGAGGTCAGAGGTCAGGGTAAACAACAGAGCATAACGGAGCTAGAGGAGATTGAGTATCAGGGATTCACTGTCTCATATAAACAAGGCTTCTCAGGTGAATGACAGACTTGTTCACAATAACTCTTCTTCTTCCAAATCATCATCATCAAATGTCTACAGTATGATAACAAAGGGGGAATAAACATGTCAGAGTTTGCAACATGTGTGTTTTTGCTCTGTTTTACTGCTTCAGCATTGCTCTAAGTTGGTCTGCAGGTACCCAGCATCAGTGTCACCGAGCAACGGCTAAATCTTATAAACTACATTACAAACAGGACATCAATTGAAAACAGGAAGTCATAACCTGCTCTATACTGCTTCTGACTAAGTCAGATTTAAGGGCTCAGGTGACGTGTGACTCATGAGGAACAACGATTGGTTAAAAGTTGGGTACAAGGAGCCAATCGAAGGCACAGCTGGATGAGTGGTAGGAATTTTTTGATCAGCGCATCAACCGTATATAGAAATAATATGTGTCATGAATCAGCAGCACAGAGAGGAGGATTATTATTGTAAGTGAACCGTAAATCTGTTGGTATGAAATTTAAGTCTTGGTCATATAAGATGTGGATACTTAATATGAGAGCAGAGCAACACATCTGGGTACTTAGCCTCTGTCTGTTTTACTAGAAGTGAATGGAAATCCATACTCCTGATGTGTTTGCTAAGAAAAAAAACTAAAACTACATCATTCCTTTCCAGCTTTTAGGTATTTAAATATTGTGACCTGTCAGGCAAAAAATTATTTAATGTCACAGCTGAATAACACTCACCAGAGTTATAGAGAAAAACTTTTATTAATATGGACTAAAGTCATCATATTAATTCAGCAAACTTTTGTAGGTCTATGAAAGTATATTCACTTTGGAAATAAGATCCTAGCATGATGCAGATTTAATGTAACAGAATGCTAATGTGTGAGTCCAGTTCCTCGTCCATTAGCTGTTTCCACACAGCAGAATTTCCAGTTTCAGTCACAGATTCCTATTTTTGAATTAGACCAGCAAATCGCAGCTGATTTACAAGATGAACATTAAGGAAGTTTCATGAATGTCTTAGATGTAGACCATTGGTGTGTTTCCCACATGTTTTAATAAAAGTAAGTTGCATTTGTGGATATTTTATTGATCATTTAAAGAACAAACAAATAGCAGCTCCTGATTGTTTCACTGCGTGTTCTGCTGGAGTATGACATGCATTTCACTTGTGAAACTATTTAAGTCATGTAACATAACAGGACAGGCCTGCTCTAAAGCCTGTGTGACGGTAAACTACGGAGGAACTCCCAAAAGATCTATATCTGCAATCTCTAAATTTAGACTAAGGCCAATTTGATGACACCAAGAATCACTTAAATGACAGTTCATGCAGGGTTGAATTCCTTTCTTCTGATGAACGAAAAAGTTTCTGGGATATGTTTTTTCTCAAAAGGAAATCCTGTAATAAGGACTGTTTTAATTTTTACTTCTCAGTCTGTCACCAGAATTATTCAGACTGGATCATAAACTCACATAAAAAGCTGTAGCATCAACCTAATATTTTCTTTTCTTTTTGCTATGAAGGCAATGTGTTTTTCAGATCTGAACATGAGTGTGAAATAAAAGTTTTACTAAAGCCAAAAGTGTGGATAAAGTGCCTGTTATTTGAACCACTCTATTCATATAACACGGAGGTCATGCCATTGCTTTGGTATATTGCTAATACATTACACTAAAGGGAAATATGCATTTTATTGATACAAATATATATACAAATATACCCTACCTGAAAACCTTTCAGTGCAGTTTCAGACCTCAAGCCTTACTTAGCCAGCCATTTCTTTTTGAGTCATTCCTTTGCCAGGGTTTTTAGGGATCATTATCTTGTTTAAGGGTCAACTTCCAGGTCAACTTTCACAGATTTGCCCTCACATTGTCAAAAACCTTTTAAAGTCATGCAGAATTTAGAGTTGAATCAGATTAACTACAAGCTGCCAAATCCCTGATGCAGGAAAAAAAATGAAATCATAATATTCCCTTCATACTGCATAACAATTTCCAATGTTTTCCTGCTTTTGTTTTGTTATTTTTTTCAGAGGTTCTTTCAGTGCTCACTATGCAGGTCAAGCTTGTATTGTCTCCTTCTACATGTAGACACATGCACTTAGACACCAACATCTGCAGATCATGAGATAAGTTCAGAATACAAACACATTTCGTGTGTACAAAGCAGCTCCTCTTAAATTAAACATTTTTTTTATTGTGCAACAAAAGCAAGAGTCATAGAAACCAGATCATCTTGGAACTCGTTAAATATCTTGCCTGCTTTATGAGAGAGATAGGTGTTTAAAAAGTGTGACAGATGTGACGTCAATATGTGCAAAAAGTGATGATTTTATTGTAACATGAGGCTACTGAAATAAAACTTATTGTGTGAACTCAGCATTCACACTATTCCTTCTCTGTTTTTCGATTTATGTACTACTTCGCTACATTTAGCTATTAGCTAGCCTTTTGTTAGACCTGTTTCTGATTCAGCATTCACACTAGTGTTTTTCTGTATTATTATAATGTTTTTTTTACATTTTTTACAATCCAACTACTTCATACTTTAAATTAAGGTATGAAACATCCTTAAATGCAACCTAATTCTTGTTGCATCATCATGATGCATCTCAGCTACTGTAGTTTTACTTGATGTGAAAACTATTAACAGTTTAAACAAAAGAGTAGTTGTGTCCTTTTGTCCAAACTGTTTGAGAGATGTAATGGGGGCATTTGCAATAGTTTCTGTAGCAATGTCATGGAGGCATCCATGATTTCAGCACATTAGCTTGTCCATGAAGATCCATTTTAAATTATCTTTCATTTTTACAGCCTGTGTTAGTGGCTTGGTCACCAAACAACAAAATATTCCCCCTCTTCTCTCTATAACTGGGATTTTCATTTACTTCTGCTTTTGTTAGAATTGCATAACATCAAAGTTTATACTTTTACGCAAGTATATTTCAACCTGTGTTCATTTCTATTTGCTTCTCTTTTTTTAAACCAGAAAGTCCCATTAGGATTATTGGATTATTAATCATTCTTACAATGCAGCAGCCTTAAAAATATCTTTCATTTGTTTATTTTCCATATTCACTTTATCCTGTTCAGGGTCACAGCTGTAATTATGACCCATGAAATAGTCAACACAGAGACACAACAGTATGTTTTCACAATTATGGACAAAGTACAATCTGGAGTTAACCAAACACATGTTTTTGGGTCATTAAGGAAGCTGCAGTAGCTGGAGAAAACCCACCCAGGTGTGACAAACTAAACAGAAAGACCTCAATCCAGATTCAAACTGCTAATCTTTGTGCAGTGAAGCAATGTGCTAACTGGTTGTGATTAGCATCCCCCTTACCACCAATTACAACACAAACTAACCACAGCAGCTTTATTTAAGCATCTGATTCCACCTTATGTTCTGGCTTCCACCTTTTCCCTGCTGTATATGTGGATCCAGAAACAGTTAAAAGCCTAGCATTTCTTGACGGACTGCATATCGCCTGTTCATGAGTTTTAAACTAAGATCCTCTAATGTTGAAAATGTTAGAATTTTAGCCATTTTGGTCAAACCTTGAAAATAACTGATCTCATACAAACTGAAATTATTTGTCTTTGCTAATGTCGATTAGCTATGGCAGCCATCTTGAATCAACTTGACTCCAATAGTTAATCAGTTGTAGAGGTTCATTTAATGATTACTTTCTGCAAGTTTCATTGAAATTTGTTCCCTGGTTCATGAGATACTTTGGTAACTAACAGACTCACACAAACAGAGGCGAAAACATTATCATCCATCTTTGCAATAACAAACGTTACTTTTACAAGCAATGTTTCACCTCAGCTCGTTGTTTTCCATTAGCTCATCTGACCCAATAAATGCAACACTGCTAAAATGCCAATAAGAAACACTTGGCTCGAGAACAGTTCTTCCATCTGCCTTTTTGTTTTATCTCAATATATGTGTCTGTTTTATTACTTTCAAAAAGGAACATGTTGTTCTACACAACATGAGCCATGGATGAAGGTTTCCCTTGTTATGGAGAACATTCCGTTTTGGGTCTAAGGGCCTCGGGGAGTGACTGATCCTGAGTCACTTTTACGCTCCTGTATCAAACATTAAAAATAATCAGGGACATAATGAAATTCATTTTGTAGACTGGGTATGAAAACATCTGTCTGTTTGGATTGTTTTGTACTATAATGTTGCATGTGCAAGGATTCTGCCAGCAAAACAAGCCACTTGTTTTCTAGTCAAGAAAAAAGATATTTGTAACAAAGTTTTTACCGTTCTCCTATAAAATGACTTGGAAGTTGACGACTCAAATATGAAATAAGAAAGTGAAGTCTTGTTTCACACAAAAAAAACATCAACCCCAACACTAAAGTGGTGCAAATGCACTTTTATATGTATTTAATGGATCCAAGGAGTAAGACTATGGGCTTAACTGGTGTCACAGAGACAAGAGCAGAACAAACTTCAAGAATTCAGGAAGCTAGGACCAAAGAAATTTAAAGTCTGGACATCATTTCTGTGTGGACACATGATTTTTTTCAAAAAGGTTCTTATTCATCCATCCAATGGCAATTCCAAGTAAAGGTATAAGTAAAGGTATGAGGAATTGTTTTGTTTCGTTTTGTTTTGTTTCGTTTTATTTTCCAACAACATTTGACTGATAGCTTTTGCAAAATTTTAACTATAAAGGCTCTTAGAGAGTTCTAGTTCTCAAGTATTTCTACCTTCAATTAAACAAATTGAGAATACTTCTGTAAAAGCATCTGCAAGGTTATCGGTTAATCTTGTAGTTTGCATGTTTATTTGCATGTAGTTTAAATATTTTTGTTATTTGTGTTGCAGACACTATGTATGAGATCTGTAAAGTGTTGAGGCAGAAGCTGTCACAAAGATATCCCCCGCTTCCCCTGACTGACGTTACATAATTAGACAAACAATCAGCTCTGCTGCCTTAAATTGTGAAAGCAGATCAAACCAAGAAGAGATTTTTGTCTTCTTACAATTCAAGCCAAAACAGCTGTCCCCACCTGCCTGCACAGGATTCCTGTTTAAAACTATACTGAGATGACAATACATGACTGATGGCATGCTGGGAAATGTTTGGAATTTGACTAAACTTGTGTGCTCCTGAAAGGAAAAATGTTTGAATCACTTGGGTGCAGTTGGTGCCTGACTTTTCCTGGAATGAATAAAGGTAAACAGAGGTCCTACTGAACGGCCTGCAGCTTAGACTCTATATTACATAACATGAGGCCTGTTCCTGAGAACCGAGAGGAAAGAGCTGTCTTTCCACCACACCCTGAGGACGAAACCTCGCAGGCAAATCATAATTGTCACATTTGTCACTGAATGAGCTGCTGCTGCTGCAGGGCTGTGGGAAAGAAGTAGAAAAGTTGAAAGAGTCAGCCACTGCTTCCATGATAGAAAACATGATGTGAAGAGAGCTGATGAATGAGAAGGTGAGGAAAAGGGCAAAACTATGTACAGAGAGACTGATCTGGGAGCTGCTACATGTACAGAAACAAACTGAGGGTCACAGTTTGAGAGGGTTGAAGACAGGAAAGTGTTATTAAAGGTACTCACTGCAAAGTATGAAATCAAACATAAAAAAAAGGTTATGCGAACTATATCAAATGATGCAGCTTGAAAGACTTTACTCCAGCAGTTTTCCAGATATTGTTTTCTCGGGTCCACAGCATTCGGCAGAATTTGCCAAAAAGGCTGACCATAGTCTGCGGTAAACAAATATGGCAGAATCTGACAAGTGGGGAATGCTAGAGAAGATGTTTAGGTGAAAAATAAGAGTGAATCTGCAGCAAAATGTAAAAGAAAAGACAGTTTGTCTTGAGTAAGACAAATGTCAAGAATAAATACCAGGGATCAAGCAGGGCAGAGGAGCGCCATAAAGATAAAGCTCAGTATTCAAACACAGCTTTTGTGAAACTTCTTCTAAGTTTAACATTTTAACATTTTTTTAACTCTAGTCTAAAGTTCAAAATGTTTAGAACTTGAATCATAATTTATCAGTCTGTGATATGCTCTCACTGTAAATCTATTTCAGTTGAGACTGTTTTAGAAACCTTTCTACACAGGTTTCTAAAACTTCAGCTCTTTTTGAGGGTAAACAGACACGTGAAAGTTCACACCGGTTCACAAACTTTGCACACAAATTTTTAATTTAAGGACACATTAACCACTGATAAGAGAGAAAAAAATGTGCAGATTTTGTTTCTTACTTTGTTTTTGTTTTTGGACCAGTCTTCGTGACTCAATGAGTCCCTTAAACTAAGCTTGAAGTTTCAAACTGGAGATACTGGAGATATTGTGTGTCGGTGTTTGATGCATGCAGGTGTCTCAGGTTCCCAGCAGGTTTTTTCGTTGTTGTTGTTTTTTCTTTTTCTTGTGAAGGACTCAGTCTTGATGACATGTATTTGTTCAGGGCTGCTTGGTGTTTGATGTATCTCTCTTTACTTATGACTTTAATTTTTAAACTCATTTGTCTTTGCATTTATTTATCTATTTTTTTCCGTTTGCTTATTCTCCCACTTCTCTCTGTCATATTTTGTTTGCTAAAGATGTAGCAAACCTCTTTTGGCCCATTAATTGTCCCAGGTAAGTAAACATGACTCTCCCGCATGGCTGCTGTTGATCTGCCGAGCCCTTCACTCACAGCTGACGTCAGGACTGGAGAATGTAAACAAAGGCTGGGTTCTCCAGGCCGCGCCGCGCCTCTCCTACGTTCCCCACACATCAGTGGCCGTGTTTACAGTAGGGTTCCCTGTGCACATGCAGACACAGAAGGGCGCAATGGGTACAAGAGGAAAGCTACACATCCGTGTTTGTTATTGAGACTTTGGTTTATGCGTAGGTTTTTGTTTGATTTGTGCACATTGTGAGGCGTTGTGAGTTTGGCAAGCTGTTGATTAAGAGCTGCTTTAAAGGTCACCTTCCTGTTCAAATATAGATTGTTTTACACGTGAGCCCTTGTATGATTGAATGTTCATTCGGTGTTCACACTATAATTCCTGTTTTTTTCCTACTTATTTTGCAATCTAACTACTTCTGCAAACTTTGTTTTATTTTGGCAATTCATATATCAAAACATATATCAATGTGACTTTTACCTTTTGCAACTTTATTCTTTTCTGAAATATTTAACTTTATTTACAAAGATTTTCCCCTTAAAATACACTGAGATCTCCTCAGTTCCTTTAAAAACATTATTTTCTCTAAAATCTGCTTCAGCATACTTGCTCTATTTTGGTCTTCTTATGCGCCTTACAACTTTTAGCTAATCTCTTACTGCTTTTAGTTAGTGTTTTTCTACTTTTAGCTTCCAGCATGCGTTTTGCTACCTTTAGCTTTGAGCTAAAATTTTGCTACTTCCATCTAGCCTTTTGGTACTTTCAGCTTTTAGGTAGTGTCTTACTACTTTTAACTAGCATTTTACTACCTTTAGCATTTAGTTAGTGATTTGCTACTTCTGGCTTTTACCTAGTGTTTTGCTTCTTTTAGCTTTTGCTAGTTAATTTGCCATTAACTATTTGGAGTCAACTCTGTCTGTCTGTTAAAATATTTCATGAACCAGTGGACAAATTTCAGAAAATAATTAACGGATGTACTTCCACAACGGATTAACTTTGGGAGCCAACCCAATTCAAGATGGCTGTCACAGTCAACTGACCTTAGAAAACATGTAAATGGCTCTAACTCAATTTATTTTACAGATATTGAGCTAAAATTTGGTGCAGTAGTAGCTGAAAGTCATTCACAACATATACTCTGACCAAAACATCTAATAATCTTGCATGACTTTGAGGATAACAGTATTTTCAAGGTTTAATCAAACCAACTCCAGCTCTGTCATTTCTCAACAAAAGACGATCTTAATCTAAACCTCTGCAGACAACATGCCTTGTTTCAAGGAATGCTAAACCTTTTTTTTTTGTTTGTTAACATATTATTAGAAAGAGTCAACCTTTAAATTTCACCAGACTTTAGAAAAACCTTTTTAAATGTTGGTAAATATAATTCTTGGTGAGAATTTAGAAATTGCAGCAGGAAACTTTTATTTTACGTATTTTCTGCAAGGTACAGCTAACTCTTTTTTTTTCTTTAGATCAAAACAGCTGCTGTCATTAAGCGAGCTGCTCCAAACTCACTAAGCAGAACCTTCCATTTGTTCACCACCATGTGCCCTCTGTCATTAACATCTACAACAATCCTCTGAGCCATCAGAGACACAAGGACTTTGAGCGTCACGAGGGAAGACCATGAACTGGGATGCAAAAGCAATTCCCTCCAAAAAACAGTTTGTACACAAAACCGGATGTTAAGCTCTTTGAACATTTACCACCAAAAAAAAAGAACATGGAACAGCATGTTCTTCCACTAATTGGGCTGTTCATTTATACTAATGAAGAAGGTGGTTGTTTCATTCATTGCTATCACAAAGGAAACATCAGGCAGTGTATATCTTATCCTGTAATAGCACATGGACAGGATGTGATCGATGCAGATAGAAATAAAAAGGAGAAAAGATGAAGCTGAGGAGCAAAGAAGACATTCTGCTCTGCATTCCTGCCCTTCCCTGTGGGGACTGCATGACCAGATGACTGCACATTCTAAAAGCTACTTACAAACACACCCAAAGAAAAGCTGGGCACTGTAGAAGAACGTGTGAAATAAAACATCACATTTTGTAAATGATGTTAACCCTATGCAATTTTCTTTTTGAGGTTTTGTTTGTGGCAGCTGTTTTTAATGGATGACGGTTCTGGACTACAACCAGGTGTTGGTTGCTTCCTAGTTTACACCTCTTTGTACTTTTGCAGTTTTGCTGACTTCATACCCAGACTTTTTATGTGTGAAATGTTCAACTTACACTTTGACAGCCGATGATTTAAAACAATATGTAATGCTAGAATCTACTCATCTGGTTAAAATTTGGTTAGGATTAAATCTAGGATCACTGGGAAGGTGGTTATAAATTACAAAATGTTTAGAAATAAGGATAAAAATGGATGAGGATCAAAAGTTATAGCAAACAGCACATATTATTAGGATTACTGTATATAGAAACACATAGATACACACTTGGAAGTACATACAAAATGGTAACACCTGGTTAGAAAGCAATGAAAGTACAAAGTGAGCTGCAGCCACAGCAACCAGGTCAGAGTAACACAGAGGCTCCTTTATAACAACTTCTACACATTAGAACCATGCAGACATGCAGTTTAGGAGTTTTTTATTGAAGTGTTTAAAGAATCAAGTCCTTCCCTGTAAATTACACAACAAAAACCTGTGTATATAATTCAGCATCAGTGGTGCCTTTACACACATGCGTACATTTGCATGGCTGCACCTCCATGAAGTCATAAGCTAGATTTTCCAAACCTGATTTTTATTCCACAGTATTTTATTTTTAAACTGTTTTAAACTGATCTGTATAAACAGTAGAGCACCATGCATCACAAGGGATGAGGAACATGAGGTTGTTATTCTATACTTTTGCCTGATATAAAATGTTCCAACTATTCACAAATCATGTTTTCAGGGGAACTAAAGTCATATTAGGAGCTAAAGTCCCTGGTTTCTTGCAATAGCACTTGGGTTGGAAAGCTGGTTTCTGTGTGGATTGTGTATAAACACTTATTTCATTTACTAAAAATAACTCAAATGTGCAAATAGATTTGGCTCCCTATGAGGTCAAAAAAAGAATCTCGTCTAAAACTTTAGATAAACCTTCACTCCCTGAGGTGGCTCCCCAAATCTGTCCGGAAGAGAGCTATGACAAACTTCTTGGTCTATGATAACACGAGGAAATGCTTGTAAACAAACACAGTTATACTGAGGAAGTCAGTTCACACATGGGGACTTTTGCTTTGGTCATGTTTTTGTTTTTCCTTTTATGATTCAGTCTGATAAAAAATACATTATGCTTTTATCAGGCAGATATTATTTTACTCATTTGCACATCCTTTGCTGTATTTCCTTGGTTTGTTGCAGCAGGAAACAGCAAAACAAACCACAAAGCTTAAATAATAGCAAGACTTTTAAAAGTAATGCATCAAAAAAGGAGGGGAGACGAGTAGCTGAGGTCAAATCGGGTGAGTTCAGTAAGTTCAAGTTGGCCATCTTGACCGGCTGTGGATGGGAATCTAATCAGAAAACTCACAGTCTTTTCCAAGCTGCCCTGCTATAACAATAAAAAAAAACAAAAGGGGGGGGGGGGGGAGTACATTTCCTGATATGGGGTTTCCCAGGGAAACAGCTTTGAGCTGTTTCTGGGCCATGACATCACCCGGCAGCAACACAGAAGTGTTTTGATTCAGCCGGATGAGAAGGAGAAACTGGTGGGAAAACCCCCTCTATCAGCACGGCAACAACAAAACCTGCCAACCCCTCTACGCAGGCCACAATGCAAATCAACTGTAAACAGTGAGTGTGGGGGAGAGTGACAAAACAAAAAGGAGAAAGTTGGAGTGGGTGATGAAACCAAAGGCTGAGACAAAACAGAGCAGTGAAACCCTTTAAATGGTAAGAAAGAAAGGACGGGACATAACTTTCCTACACTTGTGGGGATTTCTTTCAGTGTTCCACAGTTCTGTCTTATTCACCGGGGAGACATCTATTAATAAGCTGCATGAGTGCAACCTGCATCTGATTCCATTTCTCATAGCAGGCTTAAATCATTCTGAAAATAAAAACAGAACAGCTGACTGCCAAACATAAAGAAAGGAGAAACTCCCTGTTCTCTCTCTGTGGGAAGTTGGAGATAATCCCACCATCAACATTCTTTAAGAATGACACTGGGCTGTTTGTGTGACGCCAGTTTAATATGTCACCGCCGCCTGTTTCCCACGTGGATGAATGTGTACAGCCCATGCTAAACAACAACTCCCCCCTTCCCCAACAACCCTACTCCCTCCTCCTTATACCCTTCCGTGGGAAGGTGACAGGAGAGGACTTCTTCCTGGTTCAGCACATTCCTCGCAGAAACACGTGGTTTCATTTCAAACTCGCACCCACCCCTATGGTCGCCCGCTCCACTTTCTGACACTAAAAGCATTACAGAACCATTAAAAGGGCAGTGCTAAAAATGAGGTTTTGGTGTAGTCTGCATAAAAAAAGCCAGATTACAACTTGATTTTGTTTCAGAAACAGTAGTTATCTGTTACATCATGCCAAATCTTTGGTTTTAGCTCTTTATGTGCACTTTTTCCAGTGATTTTACAAACATTAAAACAACAAAGATCAAAATTTATAGCTAAATTTTTAATTAAATAATATATAGCATGGGTGGCACAGCAGCGTAGTGGTTAGAGCTGTCGCCTCCCAGCAAGAAGGTTGCAGGATCTCATCCCGGCCTGGGG
>JAOXNZ010000210.1:26477305-26499613 GCA_028566095.1 Kryptolebias brasiliensis | reverse complement strand
ATGGATGGATGGATGGATGGATGGATGGATGGATGGATGGATGGATGGATGGATGGATGGACGGACGGACGGATGGACGGACGGACGGACGGACGGACGGACGGACAGACGGACGGATGGATGGATTCTCAGCATTTCACGATTGTTGTGCTAGCACAGCATTAAATCGAGACTGTTATTACCATAGTCATGGAGGGAAAGGATATTTTTATTTTCTAAAATAAGACTAAAAGTTATCTTGAAGAGCTGAAGTCCCAATAGATGGTCACAAATCTTAATTTTTAAGAAACCCTGAAAAATATTTGTATTTGTTTTGTTTCCAAGAGTTAGATTGGAAGATAATTCTTGCAAAACGCTCAGGCTAGCTGTTAGCTCAATATCCCTGTGAAAACGTCTGTCTGATATTCTAAACTAATAACATTTTTACCTCTGTCTACTACAGGTAAGATATATAGACTATTGATAAAAACTCCACAGAACCTCATTTAAACAACATCTGATGTGTTCCTTCAAAGTCTTTTTTTCTATTAAGTCACACCAAAACACTATTTCAGTGTAGAAAAAGTGATGGACTATCCCTTTAACTTTACAAACAACCCTCAGTTGAAGAGCAACAAAATAGCTTCAGTTTCTGCCATCCCTCATTTAATGAGGTCACTTCAACCTCCCACAGGAACACACGCAGATATAAATGGTCTAATGATGGCGGCCAGTTATTGACTGTGTCACTCGTTCCAGCAGAACTGAGGGTACGATGCTCCAGAAAGGTCGAGACGAACTGCCTCTTCAGGGAGTTACATGTTCCTGCTGTCACCGTTCAGCTTCAGACCACCCCTTTTTATCGTTTGTCTGCCAGCTGATTTATCCTGTGTGTGTGTGTGTGTGTTTGTTGGTGAGGGGTTCAGGCACCAGACTGTCGAGCCGACCTGGCTGCTACAGTCAAACACATTTAGGCTGCAGGGAGTACCTCTCTATTACCAGATTAATAAAATACTTTGCACAGATCAGCAGCTCAGCTTTCCACTCTGATATGATTCAAACGCAGTAATGTAGGTGAAAATGTGGTTTAACAAAATAAAAAATAGTCACCATGTGCTGATCATCAAACTCTCAGTTAAGAGTTTTGTTAAAATGCATTCTGATCTTTACAGTATTTAATATGTTAAGTGAAAAATAAGGGCCATGGCTTAATTCAGGGTAATTTCCTGACCTTAGCTGTTTTTTAAGTCATTTTATTGTTAATCCATACTTACTTAGAACAGTTAAGTTGTTCGGATCTTTTTTTACCCACATAATACTAACATGTTTTGTAATATCAATACAGTAAATAAATTTTATTTATGAAGCACATTTAAAGCAACTGCCAATGTGGTTTTTATGAAATAGTGGAGAAGTAATGATGAGTGCTTTAAACCATTCATTTTGGATGGATTTGTGTCATAACAGGACTTACTGAGGGCTAGAAGTTGGTGAAAATACTGAGACACTGATGGTTCAGTCATTCATTCTTTCCCAACTCCTGCCTTTTAGTGCTGAGACTTCCTGTCACGCAAGTATAGCTCAAGGTATGGAGATGGCTTATGCTCCTGCACCACTGCACCGTGTGCATATAAAGTTGGCTTCTGGGGTTTTTGATATTGCTGTGCATCACTCATTTCCTGTACAAGAGGTTGAAGTTATAATGGGAAATGATATTGCCAGGTACCAGACTGAAGTAGTGGACAACCCTGGTTGCACACTTGATGAAAATGAAATGCTGAAAACACATCCTGATATGTTTTCTGTTAGCCACCTCACCAGATCACAAATCTGTAAACTGGAAGAGGTGAACTAGAAATAGATACTAGTCATGACTCAATCCTGAACAGGATAAAACTGCAGTTGCAAATAGTAAGTAGAGCAAATATTTAAAGCAGCTCTGCAACAAGAGTTTAGCCTATTTGTTGGAAACAATGTAATGATTTATTGCATCGCAATGCAGTTTCAGTTAGCCCCACCTTTTGTTTACTTAAAAGGGACCGAAACCAAATGAAAGTAGGGCGTGTTTTTGTCCAAGTGTTTTTTGTTTATAATTTTTTTGTCATTCTTTTTTCTGTATTGAATTGCATTTCTGGTGATAGCCAAAAAAAAAAAAGAAAAACTACTGTGAAAAGAAAACGGCAGAGCGTAACATGAAATAGCATAGACGTGGCTGCACGGCTTCTTCACTCTGGTGTTTGTTGCTTCATTGAATTAAGAATCTTGTCCTCAGAGTTCAGTGTCAGCACCGCCCCTGCAATGAATTCATCTGTAAGAAGAGTCAACAGTCACGTACGACTCAGCTTGTACTCACATGAGCGCAGTTTTGTTGTTGACTTTGTTTTCACATTTTTGTGAATGACTCAACATTGGAAGTAGAGGGAGGAGGGTGAGGTTGTACAACTTTCTGCCCCACCTCAGCACTCAACAGGTATGAAGGATCCCACGGACTGCGGCCATCCGTGGTCGTATTACACTGCAACGGTTAACAAGCCCGAACACAGAGGGAGGCGTTTGGAAACATACAGATACCACCATACTGAGCAAGTGTTGCAATTCTTTTCCCACATATGTCACCCATCACTGATAACAGATACTGAGACTATTGGGTATGGGTTGTTTTTTTAACATTTATATAAACACACCTCAGATTTCAGAATTGTGCCCTTTTGCATTGCACAAGGAGGTTTGTGGGTTTTGAATTTAGTTAATTTAACGCCTAATGAGCAATTTGCTGAAGGCCTGGATCACGATGACAATGCTAAAGTACAAGTTAAATAGATATTTAGTCTGATATAATCTGTACACTGATTGTTTACAACACATAAACTCAAACAAAGATAGGTTTACCTGAAATGAACTTTTAAGGCTTGAAACTTTTGAAACTCATTTCAAATATGTGCTTGGTAATTAAAACAGAAGAATGGATAAAAAGGGAAAATGAGGTCTAGCTTATAATTAATCCTTATCCTGTTTACCTTGTGAACATTTTTTTTATTTAGGTAACAGCAACAAGCTGTAAATGCAACCCAGATGCTTTTCCTTTAAGGTTTTCTACATAAATAAATCAAAGGGACAACTTTGAAGGGATTTTCATTCAAATTGTTACTAAAAGTCGTGACATCAGTGGTAGGGCACGGAGCACGGAGAAAAAGGCAAAAGTCTTCATCCAAGGTAGGCTAATGGTTGCCCAAGCAGGTGCCATTTTTAAGAATCATTTTTTAGGCTTATAAAACAATTCTTTCTCAAAGAGAAAAATGTTACCTTAGTCTGTATTAAACTTCTACACTTTTTGTTTAGTTTGTTGCTCATTTCTCAACTAAATGTTTTCATAACCTTGAAAAATTATTAAAAGGCTAGTCATTAGTCTTGCCTGGACAAAGATTTTTGCCTCTGTCTTCATCCTCCATGCTCTATGACAGATTTCACAGCTGATAACTATTGATAACTATTTGACAGAACATGACTTCAAAGTTGGCTGAACTATCCCTTTAACCTCAAGTTTTTGTGTGGTGTGCATTTTTTCAATGCAATGACCTCGTATGAGGACGCAGGGTCTCAGGCTGCAAGTAGTTGGCGAACGCCATTCGCAAGCGAGTCTCCAAAATGTCTCAATACTTTTGTGAAGTTCCGAGTTTCCTGTATGTATTTTTATTTCATTTGTTCTTTTCTGATTTTACTAGTACATGTGTGCTGTTAGCTTTTGTTTCTTTGTGTATTTTACTTCATACTGTCCAGGACTACAAATGAAAATTAGCATCCATGGCTAAATCTGGCACATTCACATTGTAAACCCATGATCATTAATGTATGCTGTCCATTTTAAATAATAAATAAATACATTTTTAAAGATTGGCTGTGCAAAACAAGGCTGCGCAGTTCGCTGGTCACTCAGTAGTTGCAAACACTAAAAACTTAACTGAAAATGCACGTATTTTCTCGCAATTTTGAGTCTCCAACAGTCGCAGCCCAGTGAGAAACTCTCCTTACTCTGGTGTCACTGGTAACAGCAGTGGGCAACAATGCAGATTAACACAACAAATCAACTTTACCTATAAACATGGCACCAACAGCAGCAACAGCAAACAAGTCCCTCCTTTAGCATTCTGTGTGACAAAGGACAAAAGTTTCAGCCATGATACAACAATGAGCTAATTTATGCTAAATAACTCTTGTAAAATTGAGCAGAACTTGATTAAAATTATTTGAGTACATGAAGGAAGAATCTTTATAGCACATATGGGTAGTTATCCAACCCCCTGTCAATTACAACATTAACAAGCTTTATTCAGATCAGGACCACACAGACAAAAGCACTCCAGCAACAAGGATGAACTAAGCTTTCCTTTTCTGGCTGCCAGAAGAAGCAAATAAAAAAAAGGACATTCAAGCATAAAAAGACTTTTAGAATTAGAGCTTTTCATCAAACACTCTCCAACAGCCTCTTCTCATTTATTTGTCTTCGTTAAAACTTTTTCCTTGAGTATTTTTCCCAGGCCTGGCTGGGAACTGTGGGACTCACTGTGGGACTCACTGTGGTTACTCAGCGATGCTGTGTTTGTCTCCAGGATGCTTGCTGGGTTTCCAGGGTAGTGGGAGTAACTTGTCTGGGCAGTGGGTGACCCTGACTTTCTCTGCGGCTGTTTTCCCTGAGCAGCTGATAGGCTGCGGAAGGGGGAGGCAGCAGATCCTTGAAACTGAAAGGTTATGGGAAGGGAAGGCTTATGATGTTTGGGAGAGTAGTTCCGGACAAAAATCACCAAGAAAAGGGTTCTGCTCTGCATTCAGGATGGTTGTTCCGGTTTGTGTCAGGTTGTTCTCTTGGCTGCCTCAACAAATGTCCTTTCACTTTACACTGACAACACAGAGCTTACCACGAAATGTTAAAATGTACTTTAAACCTGACAGTGTTCACAAAGAAAATAAGGTTTTATGTTAATCAATGAGTTTTAAATTCTTTGACATCTTAGCATCCAGTCTGTTGTATGCCAAGTTAATCAATTTGTGTTTAAAGAGATAGTTTAGTCATTTTAAAGTGGAGTTCTGTCAAATTGTTACCAAGAGTTAGTACCTTATCTTAAAGTCTTCATCTAGGCTAGCCAAACAAAAGCCTGTTTTGTATTTTTTTTCAGGCCTAAAAAACTATTCTTTCTCAAAAATGACAAATTGATGTAAAAAAACACTACATTATCTAATATTAAACCTCTATTATTAAACTTTAGCATGACACCGTTTGTATAGTTTGTTGCTGTTTTCTCAAAAATCATCAATAGACCAAAGCTGAGCATACTTAATCAATTACCAAGTAGGAAGAAGAAGCTGCAGCAGCAGCTGCTACAACCAGCTGACTGTAAGATTAAAGATAGAAAATAAATTACAAAACAGGAAAACAAACTTTTTTCTCTTCTCATTTTCAATCACAAAAATGCAAAGACCAATAAATAAACAAACTCCAAGTCTACTCTGGAAATACAAGTTACAAAAGTGCAATTAATTGTCAATGAGATGTTCAATAGTGTTTTTTGGTCAACTGCAGCAAAATTTAAAACTCTTTTAATTTATTTACTGTTGATTCGGATGACAAAAAAAACAACAAAATATTTTAACTTTAGAGATCAGTTAATCAGAGCAACATACAGGAAACAGGCTGTTATTCTTCAAAAGAGAGATTACTCACAGTGTTTGCTGAAGGTGCTTATTGGTTTTGGGTGATTGCTAATCTGTTAAAAGGAGGATTTTTACACTGGAACAGATCAAAAACACACTCTGGTGACATATTGTGGATAAAATGTAATTAGATGGGATTAAGAGGAGAAGCAGATGGTTTAAGAGCAACAGTAATAAGGTCATTCCTCTCACAGCTCCTTTTAACTGTCCCATCACTCTGTGAGAACCTTGTGAGATGCTGTGGGAGTGTCTCATTCCTCAGAGCCTGACTCACCACATTACAAATCGTGCCGGCTGCTGCCACAACCTGTAACCGAATAATGGCAACCTGCTCTCACCCCGTCAGAATGTGAGAAAACACACAGAAACATTAAAGGCCTAGCATTCCTTGAAGGAATTCATATCACCCTCTTCTTTTCATGCCGGGGTTTTAGACTAAGATCAGCTAATGTTAAGAAATAATGGATTTATAGCCACTTTGGTCAAACCTTGAAAATAACATCATTTTAGCTCGTTATCTGTACACTGAGGTATGGCCATTTTTCTGTAGACTAAGGTTAATTAGCTGTGGCGGCCATCTTGAATCGGGTTGACTCCAAAAGGTAATCAGTTGTAGAAGTACATCCAGTGATTACATTCTGAGGGTTTCATCATAATCTGCGCTGGGATTCATGAGTACAGACAAACTAAGACATGCAGTGAGTGATTATATTTAAAATAATGTAATGAGAGCTCAAAAATGAGACAGTAAAAGAACTCACGTGCACATCAGTGAGCTATAATCATGTTAGCTTCTGCGTGGGTTCGTGCCTTGAACTGTTTGTCCACTCATACATACTTAAAACAGGAACATATTTGCTTTGATGGCATTGTGAAAGGGAACACAGTGTAATATTGCCTCAAGATACAATAATTCCCTTTCTGTGCAATCCAATGCTTTTGCCAAATAAAAATTCCTTTCACAATGAGTTTGCCTTGAAATTGCAAGTAGTGACACAAAGATGATCTGAATGCTGGGCGGGTTTACAGCAACCGACAGCGCTGTGAGCATGATGAGAAATGCGATTACTCCGGCTCAAATGCAATTAAAGGTTCCCACCTTTGCACTTTGCCTTGTTCTTTTGTTTCATCTTGCTCTTCCTGTGTGTCTTAAATATTTGTCATATCCTCCCTGCTTACATGGATTCCCATTCGCCCCTCCCTCTCACACTGACCGGCTTCCCGTAAAAGATGCTCTGACACTTCCTCATTCCTGAAAACCCAATAAAGATTACTGATGTGGCAACACTCATGCTTCTGCCTGCAAGTACCGCCTGCAGGGGCTAATGCTCCTCAGAGTTTGGAAATGAGCTACTTGGGAAAGACTCTGATAAGCACTTTCAAACGTGTTGCTGTCAACTGATGATGGTGGATTGTTGATTTATAATGCTGCAGAGAAGGGATGCAAGTAAACAGGTTTTATATGAGCAAGTGTGTTATAATGCCTCCATAAACTAGGGAGAAAGCCATAAGACTGCCAGGTGTAATCTTGCTGCGCTTTTGTTTTGGTTCTTTACAAAAAAGTAACGAATATGCAGATCAGTTAAAGAGGAGAGGTTCATCATCTGACATATTCTCTCTTTTTAAGTCTAGATATATGTTGTTTACTCAAACGATCAACATTCCCAGGGCGTAAAATATTATTGCTGTCAAAACTTGAGTTACCACATGTAATTTGGCAATAGCTCTGTTCTCTCCTGGTTATTTTTATAGCAACAGTTAAAAGAAGAAGTCATGCCAGGTCATGGTGCAGACAAAGTAAACATGTTCAGCTGAGTTTGTTGAAGAAATTGTAACCTCAAGAAGCTACCTAAAAGAATGATTGTAGTGTTTAATGATGAAACTATTAAAATGTTTAGAAGACTAAAATTAAAAAAAGAAAGAAAGCAAGGTTAAAATCAGCTGCAGCAAAATCACATAAAAGTCATGGTTTGCAGGGTTTTGTGTTATTTTGTAAAGTGGATTTTCTGGGATGTTTTTTTTTTTTTGTATTTGAAGTTTTTTCTGGATTTAGTTCTACCAGGTATTTTTTCTGTTCCTAGCCATCAGTGTTATTTTGTTACGTATTCAGCCTGGCAGCTTTCTGTTTCTGTTTTCCTGCTCATGGTTTCCCTCAGCTTCTCCGTCTTCACCTGGCAACCATCAACTCACCTGCTCCCACTTGCCAATCATGCCTCTCAGTAGAAAAAAGCTCCACTTTCTCACTGCCGCTCTGTCAGATCCTCATAGGTAACTCTCCTGTTCAGGCTTGGACTTTCGGTTTGTTTGTTTGTTTATTTTATTATGAACTAATTAGCCTGAGCTGAAAGTCTAAACATAAGGAGATTGTGACTGTAGTGTTGGCCGCTGCAGAACATTGAGTTCATATTATACATGAATATATGAAACAGCCACATTCAGAGGTTTAATGTCATTTTTGTCACGATTTGTGACTCTGCCTAGTTTTTTTAAGTTCATCTTGGCTTTTGTGTTCATGTTTTCTTCCTGTTATGAGTTCTAGTCATTAATTTCTGTTTTATCTGTAAATCTGTTTACTTTTGGCTCCTCGTTTAACTTTACTTCCAGTTTTAGTTAAATAGTTTGCTTTTCTGTGCATTCGGTTGAGTTTAAGTCCTGTCTTGTTCTGGAAACAGGCGTCAGTTATTTATTATCACACCAGCACTGCATTTACCATCATGTCCCTCCCCTTCATATATTTATATACTTCCAGGTTGTGGGTTTTCATCCTCTTTGTCACCTCTGTCTAATTTTGTGGTGCATCATTCTCTTATTCAGTTTTGTTTAGTTTATTTTTGTCACACTCATCCTGTTTGTAGTTTGTAGCATCTATTGTTTTGTTCTTAAAGTTTCTTAATACTTTCACCTGCCTGGTGCCAGATCTGAACCTGTATTTGGAGTCCTCTTCTGATTTAAAGGTAGCAGTAGTTTCTTCTTCTTCCTGGAGCTAAATATAGCTCCCTAAATATAGGATTTATCAGAAAGGAAAGTCTTAAGAGCAGACAGGGTGTCAGCCTCATGGACAGAAACTGGAAGTTGGTTCCACAAAATTGCAAAATTCGATGAACTTTCAGTTGCAGTCTTACTGAATTCTGAGTGTTTGCGACCTGAAAGGGCAGTTTTTGAAAATAACAATCTGTTTTTGTGTTTGTGGCTTGGAAAACAAGTGCAAGCCTTGAGAACGCCTGCTGCAAACCTTCCAGACATTCTGGAGACACCTCGTGAATGCCGTTCGCTAACTAGACGCCAGCAGTCGCAGCCCAGATAATACCATTAGGAGTGCCAGCAACGACGGGCAGTTCTCCTCCTCCTGATGAAAACGTGAACACAACTTGTCTATAGCGCAGCTTTTGTCAACGCCGTTTTTCCCTTTAAGTTCACAGAAGCCAAAGTATATCCAAAGCTGACTTTCAGTGCAAAAGGCGTTGCTTGTGTGTCTCATCTCTGCTGTACGCAGGCTGGGCCTGCACACGAGCACTGCTCAGTTCTGCCTTTTACAGGATATTCTAACCTTAATGATCAATTTTTGACATTTTTTTAAATGAAATTAGAATTGTTTATGTTGGGATGCATCAAACATAGATTTTCATCATTCCTGGCAGATTCAGCTCCAAATTGACTAGTTAAACTTCAGATTAAAGAGAGGACCTCATGACTGCTGCTGCTGTTTGCAGTGTTTTGACCTTTTAGAGAACCTGGAAATCCATTTATAACTTGCTGTGGTTTTTCCCTGCTTCACTTCTCATAAAAGCATTGTGACAACAATGCTCACTAACAAGCACACCCTTTCATTGAGCTTTTTTGTTCCTGTTGTCAACTTTCCAGCTACGGCTAAAACCATGTGATGAATTTCCCTCCAAAGCGCTTGCTGTCGAGTGCCGGCTTTCCGGTTTCAGGCTGATAGTAAGTGCTGAGTAGGGACAGACTGTCAGCTTCTGCTGCCCATCAGTGTCCTCTGTGAACTTTCTAATGGACGGTTTGTTAATCAGTCTTTTATTAGCAGAGGAAACTGGGGGATCAGGGGCTCTGCAGTTTACAGTAATGAAGAACTTGATAAGGTACAAAAACAGGAACTGACCTTGACTCTTCCTGCAGGGTATTTGTGTAGATGTTTTTTTTTTGTGTGTGTGTGTGTGCCCTCTGAGCCAGCTCAGGTGGACAATGAGTTTTAGTGTGCTTGTATTTTAGCTGGAATGTACATGGGAGTCGTGGGAGTTCCTCGGTGTTGAAATAGTTTGTCACTGTCTTGACTGTTTCCGGCATACTTCAGAGCAGCAGGCAGGATAATAACATTATACGGTGCTGATAGAAGGGAGAGGGCTGATTATCACCTTCAGACAGAGCAAACAGGAAATATGTTAACATCATAAACACTAAAGGCCTAGCATTCCTTGAAGGATGCAATATATAGAGATCCTGCAAGATGTGTTGACTTTCAGAAAATGTGTTGGGGATGACTCTCAGCTACCACCACACCAAATTTTAGCTCAATAGCTGTGAAACTGACTGAATTATTGCCATTTTTGTGTTGGCTAAGGTGGATTAGCTGTGGCAGCCATCATGAATCAGGTTGACTCCAAAAGTTAGTCCGTTTTAGAGGTAAATCCAATGGTTATTTCCTGAAAGTTGCATTAAAATCCATCAGGCGGTTGAATCAGGTTCAAGATTAAAGGAGGATGTAAAAAATATATTTTTTATTTCACCGGGAGAAATGTGACTGAAGACATTTCAAATCTGTTTGATGCCAAGACAGCAGCGACAACAGTTAACTGTAGTATGGCAGAGTATAAAAGCCTGATTTCACACATTCTTTAGTTCCATTTTAATCTTTTGGAGAGTCTTTTAGCAGCATTTAAATCATTCATCAGGAGGTTACAGTTAGAGTAGAGTAGAACATATGTTGTACTACTTAGGGTAAAATTACACAAAATGCAAGTCATGTCGTGTTGTAATCACATGTCACGTGACTTGGTAGTTTATAATTATCCTGTTTCACGCTGCAGGCTCTCATGCCTTCAGAGCGCTGGGACACAATGACTTTTAAAATGAAAGGGAAAAACAAACATTCTACAAGAGTCAATATGTTATTTATTTATTTACTACTTCATAAAACAAGGTGGCAAATTAAAATAGACTTCACATTTTTTTAAGTAGTTATGGGTAGTCATTATCTTACCTGCAGCAGACAGCAGCTTTCATTGAAATCACAAAAACTTCATAGCCGATCTAGCAAATTTTTATTTTTTTTTAAATTGCATCAGTTGGGTTAGTTAAATAAACTTCTTTGGTTATTTCAAACAAAGAGCAAACTGAGTACAGAAGATTTGGAATTTAAATAAATAAATACAACTATTTAAAAACTGAGGTACCGTTCACACTGGAATGGTTTTTTTGTGAATATGCAAAGATTTTTTTAACGTTTCAGTCTTGTGTCCACACAGAAACAGCAGAAACAGCATTTTTAGTTTAGTTAAGTTGTATTTCTTGAAACAGGTTCCGGTAAAAAACATATATCTTGAAACTTTACCATTGCTTTACTGTGTAGACAACCAAAACACGTTTTGAAAATGATGATGTCATAGTCCCACCTCTAATCAAACCTATGACCCGAGGGGTTCTTCTTCTTCTTCCTTTAAAAAACTAAAAATTGAAAAACATTAGCTAAAAGTAGGGTGGCACAGCGGCGTAGTGGTTAGAGCTGTCGCCTCCCAGCAAGAAGGTTGCAGGATCTCATCCCGGCCTGGGGNNNCAGTGACTGCTGGAGATAGGCACCGGCTCCCCGCGACCCGGAATGGAAAAGCGGGTAAAGGAAATGGATGGATGGATAGCTAAAAGTAACAAAAGGAACTGCAGAGATCTCATTGTATTTCTATTGAGAAAATATTTGTAAATAAAGGTAAATAAAAGTTAGAAAAACTGAAAGTCATAGCACCAATCTCCTGAATGAGCTGAACGTTTTGACCTATGAATGGTTAAAATAGCCCAAAGTATGCAGACGTAGATAAACTGCAACAACATACAAAACAAAAATAAAAACCAGAGCAAAAGTACTAAATTACTTACACAATGACTGTAATCTGAGCCAAGATGGTCCAGATCAGCAAACAACCAGAAGAATTGTATTTTTACCACAAGAACTCCTTTTAAAAATGAATGCTGGTCTAAGAAAGCAGTGTTAGTTCTCCTGGAGCCTTTTTTAGAAGTCATTACTTTTACAAGATGCCAGTAATGTCCTATTTTCCTGGACAAACTGTAATAAAGGTAACTGATGTCAAAGGCTGAATTTATTCATTAAGGAAAAAAAACAACACTGGTGCCAGAATGGGTAACTGGGAGTTGTGGTTAAAGGTACATCCAGAGCCGGGAGAACATGTTCCAATTAGGGACAGTTGTACTTTTACTTCCAGCTATTCTTACCAATAGGATGTGGCACAAAAAACCCAAAAGAAAGCAGGAATGAAGCAGCGGGTGCTAAACGTCGTCTCTGTGTCTCTGATTGTAAAGCCACAGGATATGAACAGAGACAACATTTTTACACCAAGCTGTCATTGATTAGGAACACTCTCACACACTGAGATATCCACTTCCTGCTGACACCGGCGCTCCTTGCTCTTCCTCTGCAGCGCCGAGGAGCAGGGTGACGGTGACCCACTTCCATCCTGCTGTGACCCACATCCCGACTCCTTTCCTCTGTCCTCTGTCCTCCGTCCTCCCTCTGTCCAACGTGCTCAAACTAATTCACACCGTCTCTGCTCACGCTGAGCACAGACAGGTCACCGGCTAACTGGGTCAACGCTTGTGTAACCGCTTTATTACTCTGCAAATGTTTGGTCTGAGCAGGTAGAGCTGGGATTTAAACAGAAAACGATTGACGCCACCCCTGATCAAACTGTAAATATATAAATGAAGCTAAAATGATGACAGATTTTAATGAAATTCTCAAAGAGCAACAACTGGATGGACATCTACAACGGATTCAATTTTGGAGTCAACCCGATTCAAGATGGCAACTTTAGCAAACACAAAAATGGCTATAACTCATTTTACAAGTTTTTACAGCTATTGAGCTCAAATGTGGTTGATTCCCAATATATGAGATCTTTGTTTAAAAGACATTTCTGTCCAGAAATATTCTTTAACACTTCAAAACAGAAAGAAATGAAAAAATGTCTAATGCTTTTCTAAAAACAACTGAAGCTCTTTTTGACTTTTCACATCAGTCACAATAATTAACCTCTGCCACTAGAGACTACAGTTTCTATGAAAAGTCAGACCAAATCCACATGTAGAGGAAAAAATGAGCCTGCTCGGTACTTTAAGGCATTCATGAACGTGTGCAAAGTAGTAAACAACTTTATCATTTTCCCCAAATGTCCGTTTGTCAGGCTTACACACAAAAACCTGTTTTATAAAGCTCCACTGTCTTTAGGACGAGTGAGAGCCTGACTGACTGAATTTAATCTCTGATATCATTCTCCTGTCAGGACAGCAGCTTCCTACGTTTCTTTCCCCCCCTCTGCAGCTTCTGTACAGTGAACGCAGCACAGCTTCCTGCCTCCCCTCGATGACAGCGAGCGGCGGTTCTGCTGGATGACCCTGACCACTTTCACAGAACATGTCACCCCTGCAAGTCAGCACAGTCACAGTGATTTCTAATCTGGAACAAAAAAACAAAAACAGGAGGTTGGCTAAATAGAAAGGAATGCTGTCGTGTGCCGTTTTAGATTTTCTGTAAAAGAATGAACCCAGCAGGATGGAAGTTCTCCTTGTTTAGACAAAAATCCTGCTGGACAGTTTTATCCAATGTCTGTTGATGAGCTGTTGTAACGAAATGTTACTTTTTCAAGGCTGTCTTAATTAAAAATAAAGAAGAATGACCTCAAAGCCTGCCAGTAAAAGTTGTGGAAATGTAAGGTCATACCGTCAGCGGATCACAGTGAGATGCTGCAAGTTAATATCCAGAGAAAACAACATTATTGTTCTTGCAACAAACAAAAACAGTCAGATTTAAATTGAATAAGAATGTTGCACTTGAACTACCCCCCACCACTACCACTTCTTTATGAGTTAATTGGTCACCCTGCTGCTTTTTGTTCAGTTTCTGGAAACATTAGCTATAAAGCGAATATCTGGACAAAACTATTATATGTGGTAAATAAGATGCTGTTAAAAAGACTATATTTGTGTTGATCCCAGGACAGTTTTTTTGTTGTTGTAAAGACCCGGCTTTCCTTTCATGCCAGAGTTTCAGTCTTAAATCATCTTATGCTGACAAATGACAGAATTGTAATTAATTAAAATACTCATTCTCCTGCGATATCGTGCGATGCAATGTGTTGTGAATGACTCTCAGCTACTACCACATCAATTTTAGCTCAGCATCTGTAAAATTGACTAAGTTACAGTCAATTTTGTTTAAGCTAATGTTGATAAACATTTTAAATTGTATTGATTTTAAGCGTTAATCAGCTGTAACTGAACCAAACGATTACTTTATAAAAGTTTTATTAAACTCCATCCAGACATTCATGAGATATTTTGCTAACAGACAAACAGGGTTGACTCCAAAGACTAATGCTAAAGTTTTAAACAAAGACGTGGCACTCAGAATGGGTGTTGTGGATCACTCTCAGCTACTACCACGCCAGATTTTACATAATTTTCTGTAAAATTGACAGACCTGCAATCATTTTTCTGTTTGCTAAGGTTAGTTAGCTGTGGCAGCCATCTTGAACAAGGTTGAATCCCAAATTTAAGCAGCTGTAGACGTACATCCAATAATTAATTTCTGCAAGTTTCATTAAATTACATCCAAAGGTTCATGAGATATTATGCTAACAGACAGACACGTGGACATAAACATTTGCCTTTTGTTCATATTTATTTTATTAGACATTCAGGAAACTAAATGTTTGAGCTGATTAAACAGGAACTTGAATGAACCTGGTTGTTTTTTTCTTGTGAACATTAAATGTGAGGAAAGGTTTTGCTTCCACCTGGTGTTTGATGTGTGTAACTGCAGGCTACTAAACCAAACAGCTTTCTAGACATGTCATTTATTGTTAGATTTGGTTTTTTGGTCCACAGGGAGACATTTAAACCATGCTTCCTCCTCATGAAATCACAATTTAAGCATTTATTTTAATCAAAAAAATGTATCTCAAAATTCTTGTTTGTTAATCATTCTCAAGATAGTTACACGGTGAATAGATTTAGTTTACTTTTAACTGTAATTTGTTCATGGATAAGAAAATAAAGACATTTCTTTTTATTCTGCATTGTTTAATCAGTTTTGATAAATAATTATACCATTTGATGAGGTTGTGTTCAATTTAAAAGAGAAAAACAAAGAATTTACTCATTTTTGTCCTTTCAAACAAATTGTGCATTTTGATTCTCATATTTTATCACTGTCTATATTACCATAGTATCTATAGCTTGTGAAAATTGGCTTATTTTCAACTAATAAAGTTACTTTAATAGTGTTAAACTACTTGAATCACTTCTTAATACATTCTGAGCCAGAAACATTAAATCTATGGCAACTGAAGTATTACATAAAGAAAAGAAATAAGAAAAAAAAAAGGCAATATCTGGATGCTTTTAAAGGCACTTTTTTCCTTTTCCGCCACCTTAGAGCCTCACCATTTTGATGTTACAAAAATGTTTCCTCTAGCTTCAGTGATCGGGATGGACTTTAATTAAAAAGTTTCCCAACAATCCTTAATGAAGACAGTTGCTCTGTCAGACTCCTACAACTCAAAGCAGATGAACATTTTAAATTAGGAACGTGTCGAGATTCAGTCACACAAAATCAAAAACTGAACATTTAAATACAAACACAGTTGCAGTAGGTCCTACAGTACACTGTTCGAATCATATTAGGTCACACATATATCTGAGGAGTAAAAATGGAATAAATTATGTTTAAATATGATATTTAAATAAAAAGAAAATTAAATGTTGCCCTAAAGACAAGTGACTATACCATTAAAGGAATTAAAACACAACTAAGTGTTGAAAGATGAGTTATAATCAATAAAAAACTGATTGTCTCTTCATTTAGGAACTTGGACTGAATGTATGTGGTTTAAATGGATCACCACGGCAGCATCTGTGTGTGCCATCTGAACAAAATGTCAAAAAGTGATGAGCGTGGGTCTCATGAATTCTCTGAAACTGCTGAATGATGCGATAGAACCTGTAAATTCTGAACGAAAAAAACAAACCGTTGCATCTTTTCTGACGAAGGGATCGATGATCGTGATGAAAACACTTCAAGTAGCTCTTTCCGACGCCATTACAGTGCGACGCGTTTGTTGTTGGGTCCCTGCAGGTCCCGAGCTGTTAGACCAGCAGAGGATTGTCCAACACGGCCACGCCAGCCGCCACGCCCCCGTCTGAATGCTCTGAACTCTTGGTTCTCAGCAGATGACCCACACACTCATTCATCAGCATCGCCGTCCCCTGCCTGTGAGCAAACAGAGACAAAGAAAGAAAATATTTTGCACACAGAAAGAACGAAAGATCAGTAATGATATCAGGATGACGACCATTTTCTTCATTTATCCTAAATAACAGAAGAGAAAAAAGCAAAGATGCTTTTCCATCCAGGATTAAAGCAAACCTGAAGCAGACTCTTCAGCTCTATCACACATTTTAATATTAATTATTATGGGTATTTTATTGTTTTTAAGGCTGTTTATAGTCTTTTCCCTTGGCTGTTTCCTCAGCTCCTTCATTCTCCTCATGTTAGTGTTACCACTTCTTATTCTTTATTCTTTTTCCAACTTTTTGCTGTTTTAAATGATCTTATATGTGTTTTTTTATTGTTTGTCGGTTTGTTGCTTTGCTTTAATGTTGTGTTTTGTTTTGATCTGGTGTGGTATGGAAGATGCTTTATAAATAAAGTTTGATTCATTAACCCGTACATCACTAGCAGCCCCTGAACCTCTGCCAAAATTCTCAAAAATAGGCCTAGAGACTAAGAGGTTAAAAGACTGATAAAGATATTGGGACTTGATAAACAAATGGCACAGAGTCGTCAGCAGGTGGCAGTAGAGGCTATGTCACAGATGGATTCAATAAACTAGAATATTTGGGAGGAAGAAGACGTAAATAACACAAATCTGCGAGTGCAGCTATGAGAGGAAAATAAAGAGGTCTTCAAGATTTTTCTTTTTAATGGGGTATATTGGTGTTTTTTCCTGCTGGCAAAGAACTGATCAGTCGTGTGAAAAACATGTTTGCTCAAAGTTTTTTCAATAATCTGTGCCAGATTTTAAAATAAATGTAGTTCAAATATTTATCCAGGCTTTAAAAAACAAAACAGTTACACACACACCTTTCTTTTATAATCTGCACAGATCTTCTAGGAAAGCAGAAATAAGAACAATCGGAGCAGCTGGAGATGTGTCGGCGTACCTCACATACACTCCAAACACTCCCAGTTCACTGATACAGCGGCTGACTTTCAGAACAGCGTCTCGCCTCAGTAAGTAGTTCTGAACAGGAGCAGGAATGATTTTATCCATCAGGATGTAGGCGGTTCGCTCTGAACTCCCCTTCACTCTGTTCAGCACCTGGATGATGTCTGACCCGTACAGGTTGTTACCTAGAATATTTACATAATAATAAAGTGGAGATAAAGCTCTAAAGGCAATGGAGTACTTCTACACAAACACACAAAATATGATCCAATCAAAGCAGCAGAAACTTGTCTGATATTTTCTCAACAGTCTTGTGACTGATTCCTCATACTACCATAAAAAATTTAAATATATTACCCTTTCAAAATATAATAAACAAAATAACCTAAATGTGTTACATGACTCTTGTACCTCCTCCTTCTCGTTGAGGTTTCAGAACAAACTGGTCTGGTTCTGCCAAAGCCATCTCTACCGTTTTGTCACCATCTGGTCCCTGCAGACAACAACAAAAAATGAAGAAATAAAACATAAAATGCAATGACTTTAGCGTTGAAGTCCTGACATTTTCTCACCATGTCCAGAGTGTAGAGGCCGGTGAAGGTCACCCTGATCTGCTCCACGACCTCAGGCTGGTCTGGGAAAAACTTCTCCAGAACTCCGGGTCTGGCCAGAACCTGCTGGACCTTCTTGGTTCCCACCAGGTGAGTGTGAATATCTGGACACTTTGCGGCCAGAGAGCGCTCCATCATAAGACGAGCCTCCCAGCTCTAAAATTCACAAACAACAAATATAATTTTGCATCTTTATGGAGCACAGGTCGCACATTTTAAATTCAGTTTCTCTCAATAAAACTACTTTTAACAAACTATGTGGAATTCATGTAAAGCTCTTTATTGAGCTCTGCCGTGCCTACATGTAGGACTTCTGGCATGTGTGCTGCCTGCTTTGTTTCGGTTGACATTCCTGACAAATCAGCAAGAAAATGACCAGCAGAGCAGAAGCAGTTTGTTTTACTTTGACAAAGAAAGTATGTGACTTCTGCCTCCCCCGCCTGAAAACACCACCAGAAGAATGGAGGAGACTAACATGCAGCCGGGACATAAAGCAACCTGCTTTCACAGTGTGGTTAGAAACAAACTGTTAGCAGGACTATTAGAACCAGAAGTCATTTAACACCAGGTCTGAAGAACACTTTCCAAAAAGAGCCAATAACTTTCTTAGAGACATTTAGTAAAATCTAATCCTTAATCATTAGGCAATAGTTAATTAGGTATTCTCAGGTAACAGCGCAGTTTTTAGGCCCTTATTGTAAAGTGTTGCTCTATTTTTCTGGACACTGTAAACTATTTTAACTAAGGATGACCTGTAGATGTTTTGCTCAGTGTCACACATGACTGCTGTCTGAAAAGATTATCAGTGCGTAATTAAGAGTTTTATTTGACAAACTATTTCACTCATTTGAATCCGTTAGTGAGCAAATTCATCCCATCTAGAATAAAAAAATAACTATAAGTTCAGACCTCTTCAGAAATGTAGTTCTGTGGCATGTAACCAGTCCTGAAGTACACCACCGCGACCTCTGTGCCGTCACTGACAGGAGAAGAAATGTACATTTAGTATCAATGGCAACCCTAACCCAACTAAATAGTTGTGAATAATAAAAAAACATTTAAAAATGACTAATTTACGTAACACTAACAAGAGAAGACTTACACAAATAGCCTCTTGTCCCGATCAAGGGATCCTGTTTTTGCAACATCGTCAAACTTCTTTCTTATCGTGGGAATGTTCCTAAAATACATGATGTAAATATTAAAACAAAACAGGCCAGTAACAATGATTCAAACCAGATAAAGCTCATACTTTTTTGCACAAAGAAAATTTAAACAAAGAGATAAAGGTAGTGACAAAAAACTGAAAGCAGGTGTATTATTCCATTACTTTATTAATAAATCATCAGAACTAACTCTTACCTTTTCCAAAGTTCGCACTCAATGTAGCGGTGATCAAAAATGTTTATCATGACCTCCTCAACCAAGAACATGACAGCTGCTCTGAAATGACAACAATTGATCCTGGTGACACTTACAGCTTTCATCAGAAAATTCTTCTGGACACCAGCGAGGATGTAGCTGAAGTAGGAGCCTTCAAGATCCAGCTTTTTTTTTTAAGGAAATCAGGAAATCTTCACAACAGTGAGCTCCAGAACCCCCCCACCCCCACAGAACCACTTTTTTCTGTTTCTACTTCCAGAGGCACTGTCTCCAGCACAGAAAAGCTGCTGCAATTTTAGAAACAGGTTCTGCTAAGTAAAATCTATGTGTCAAATCTGCATATGCTGCATGCATTTAACCAAATTCCCCCCTAGCTGTACCTTTCTGATCCATAGAGCTCCCAGGCTTTTACGACGGCCCTGGCCAGACCAGCTGCAGGGTTGTTGTCTAGGATGAGTCGACTCTCCTCCAGCCTGCCGGCCATCTTCAGTATGCATCTGACAAGCAAGATGAAAAGTTCTTTTAGTTATTCTTATTATATTTAAGTAATCTCTTTCACTTACTTTTAAATTAAAAAAACTTAGCTTAAAAAAAAAATGTAAATGACAACTTGTGTGCGATGCACCAATGACCTCCTCACCTATGGACATGTGGTGTCCGTGATGAGAGACCTCCAAAACTTGCAGCAATTGTGTTTATCTCTATTTGCTTCAGAGAAGACGTTTCATCCCCCTTCTGGTCCAGCATGTAGTCAGACCGATTGAGACCCAACACGATGGACTAAAAACAAGCACAACAAAACAAACCAGTTATATTACAATAAAATAATGACTAAGACTGTTCAAACCCTGAGCCCATGACATTGTGTTCTTTAAAAACATTCATAACTTTTTAATCTTTAAGTAAAGTGTGCTACTTTTAAACCTGACACAGTAAGCTTTAAAACACTGATAATTTTATTTGCATCACGTTTTTGTAAATCTAAACTTCTGTAGTTTGGGACTACTTTGCTCCTGATGAAGACATCACTGGGGTATTTTAGGAAATTGTTAGAATTATCTACCCAATATCAGAGCAGCACTGAACAGGTTTTGCTTATAAACAGCAGAGGTGGCGATCTGAAAAATCTAAATGAATGGTTAACAGCATCAAGTCAGGTGAGAAAAGGAATCTGAATGAGAGATTTTCCCCTCCACACTCACTTCTTAAACACATTTCTTTTGCCTTATTAAAGCCTTTTGTATTCTAATATTTTAAGGCGAAAATGTCACGTCTCATTAAAATAATTGAAAGTAGTAACCTTACTGCTTTAATAGGTTTGTTAAACTTGAAAAACACTTTGCAACAACAGAGAATTCCTTAACAAAAACTCAGTAAATACATTCTCTATCTGTAAAATCTGTCAACATTTTGAATATTTATTCTATTTTGTATTGAATCATTAGTAATTGGAAGCTTTTGTGTGTAGATCAACAACTGACTCCTCCCAAATCAACAGTTCTTAAAACTTATTGGCCGATGTCTTCACCGTGCAAACATACCTGAGACCCTCCTTCTTTCAGGATTTGCTGGTGAATCTTGAACAGTCTTGCAGTGAACTCATCCACTTCAATGGTGCTGTTAACAGAACAAATGGAAACTAAGTTAAAATCCTGACAAATTATTTAAAAACAGATATTATTCGATACCAGCACATGAGATTATAATAATAATAGTGTGTTCTAAAACTACTTAAACTTGTACATTATTCCAGATAATCATGCTGTTTCCTACCTGGCTAAAGCCTCTTGCAGGAAGTCTGTGTCTTGACTGATCTTATCCACCAGCGTGTTGTAGTGAGTTTGCACTGCAAGACCCTGAAGGAACGCGGCTTTAGGAAACGGCGAAGGGAAGAGCGTGAACGGAGCATACGTCACCACCTGCGAAACAAGTTGTAGAATGCAAGAAAAATATGTCAACATCAAAAAGCTGCTCATCACAACACAGTCAGTAAGCATGGCATGCGAGGAATGAACAAAAACAACTGGATGAAGATAACGAACACAGGATTAATATGGCTCCATCTAAAATCCTGTTCCCTAAAGCGCACAATAAACATGTCAGAAAAGGCTTAACGGCACATTCAGAATGAATTATGTACTCATTTGTTGGCTGCAGCTCACATTTTAACAGATTAAATATTCTGTCCGTAACAAAGAACAAACCAAACTCAGAAAAATAAAACAACATGCATCTGCCTTTCATGATCTGTTAGTTATGCTGTCTAATATGTGGAAATTTCTCAAAACATTACAATTCTCTCATATTCAGGTTTTTGGGGTTCATCAGAAAAAAAAAAAAAACTCTTTGAATTGACAAATCACACCTCAGATGAGTTTGGGTCTTCCTTGGTCCTCATTAAGATTCCCTGCAGGAGGGCTTCATCTTTTGCCACATTTGCCAGCTGTTTTATCAGATCACCGTCCATCATCACCTCGTCCAGAATCCCCTGAGCCATTCTCGTTCAAATATGAGGCACAAAAATCCCAATTCTGTTGTAAAACAGTGCAAAATAAAATCTGAATAAAAACACAGATTATGCTTTATACAGAGTCACCAGATCTCACATTTAAAACTGTGCATAATAATATACGCCCACAACAGACGCAACCCTTAAGACACAAAATGATGTATTTCCTGTATTTTTCTTTCTTCTTATATTTGGTTCATTTGACACCTGTTAATTATAAAACATAGCTGAATTCATGTATGTATGATGGATCTTGCTTGTCAGATGAAAAACAGCCTTTTGGCTAGTGCACTTACAATGATTAATGTACACAAACTTTATAAACTGATAAAGGTTAGTTGTCTGCTTTTGAGAACTGAATCTGTGTATTTACATGAACACTTGTCCATAAGCTCATAAAAGCTGACCCTACCACAATGAATGACAAAATATATGACCCGTTTATGACAACTGTTCTCACTAAGGTTGGTAATATTTCCATGAAGCACAACAAACATTACAGACTTCTCCACATTTCCTTCTTCTTCTTCTTCTTGTAGATTTTAATGGCGGTTGGCAACAAACTTAGTAGCATTACCGCCACTTACTGGTATGGAGTGTGGTTCGTGATGGACTATTTATCTATATCTATCTTTATCTTTTCCTATTCAAATAT
>JAOXNZ010000210.1:26444815-26468264 GCA_028566095.1 Kryptolebias brasiliensis | reverse complement strand
ATCTATTTCAAAAAAAAAAAAAAAAGCCAAACATGAGAGACGGGAAGACTAACACTGAAGTTGGAGGCCTGTTTTACCCTACATGGTGCTGTACAGGCAACTTTGAGGTTTTCAGTATGTGCCATGATCAAAGGGGCATGATCAGCAGAAATGTACTTTTTTTTGTTTTGTTTTGTTTTTTTTTTCAGCCAAGATAGAAGTCTTTGTCTTTGAGCTGCTTTCATGTTTCACTTATGAAGTTATGGCACAGCTTGAACCCGAGGAATAATTATGTCTGTGACATACCATATAGCCTGCAGGCGAAGATTTAATTCTGTTTAAGTGTACCCTTGGTGCGCATAACAACTCGTGCAGCAGATGTTAATAACCTCCTTTCCAGACAATATTGTTGGCAAACAGGATGCTGCCAAACATTTCTGATGCCTATTGTACTGAAAGTGCGCTGTCTGTCCTCAGCTGTCTGTACACAGGCAGCCAAAATACACAAAACACCAAACCAATAGCACGACAGGTTTACTACATCGCATGCAGTGCAACAAATCCACCTCAGATTGGTCACGGCGTGGATAAAAGATGGAGCGAAGGGATGAAAGATGCTTGTTCGCTCCTCTCAGCCTTATAATGTAATCATGGAGTCTTATTGCACGAGGACAGGTGAATCTATTAATCAGAAGCAGACTGGCTTCTCTTTAAGCAGTAGTTCATGGAATTAGTAATGCAGGTTGAATTAATTTGAGTGAGGTACAGTGTAATCTGCTGCCGATGCGTGCCTCTCAGTCAGAATGTGTTTTTTCACAACCATCAGGAGATGAAAAGGGAACGCATCCTGTGCAACAGACAGGAAGCCTAGGAGACGGGGCAGCACGAAACGCCACGTCTGTGGTCGGCTTTATGTGATAATGTCAGTTTTTTTTGTTTTGTTTCACTGCTTGAAGATAGTATACCTCCTCGAAGTGTTATGGTTTGCATCTTGCACGCAATCTGGTGACAAGAAAGGATGCTGTCATGTGATAACACAAGGTCATCAGAAACACATTTAGAGCAGAAAAGCAAGGATGGAGGAAGGGCAGTGCAGGCAAGGGAGGGATGGATGGATGGAAGGATGGTTGGATGGTTGGATGGAGGGGGAGAGAGTGGATGCTGAGGGAGAAAGATGGTATATTCATAGCAGCAGCGGTATTTATAGCCGCCCGGGAGAGGAGAGAGTGGGGGGCGTGGCTTGTGCTGGGGCTTTTTCACTGCTTCGTACGGCGGGGAGGGAAGGGGAGGAGAGACGCAGCTCTGGCGTGAGTAGAGAGGCTATTTGGCATATTTTGAAAGAAGAGGGGGAGGGCTGTTTGTGTGTGTGTTTGTCTGAGAGAAGAGTACTGAGCTGAGAGAAATCTGTCAGATTCAAGCACACTGCTCTGTGTGTGAGTGTGTGTGTGTGAGAGAGAGATCTGGAGAACAGAGGATGAGAAGAAAAGAGCCGAGGAACAGATAGAAAGAGACAGAGGAGGACCACAAAGTGAGGTATGTACAGCTGTCATGCGGCTCTTCAACCTCATAACAACCTGTGTGTGCGTGTGTGTGTTTTAACAGCGTGTGCACAGAGTCAGTGTGTGTTTATTTATAGTGGAGTAATTTAAACAGACACTGACTTCACTTTGTCACAAATGTTGCTTCTGACTGTTTGAGTGTCAATTATGTAATGTGTGTGTGCACCATTTTCAGGACTGATGCTTTGTGTGTTTATGTGCATTTCATCCTGAGGTGTTTTTGTGCCCATTGTGTAGTCCTGACAGTGCGTTGACCATATGGTCTTATTTACAGCCATTGCAAATATAACCCATCACTCCAACTGTTGTTCTAGCTGTGGAACCTTAAATCCATCCCCGGGCTCATCAGCGGGGCTTTTAAAGGATGCAGATAAGCATAAACAAGCTTCTGAAATGCATCTGCAAAGCTGCTTTTTCCAGTTCAACAATAAAATGAACTGTGATGATTTAAGGTCTAGCATCCCTTGAAGGAATGCATATCGCCCAACGCCTTTCATGCCAGAGTTTAACCATCTTATGTTGAGAAATGACAGATATAGCTGTTTCGGTCAAACTTAGAAAATAACATTTATGTGCAATCTCGTGCGTTATTTTGTGTGATCTGTTGACACTAAGAGTATGTGTTAGGAATGACTGTCAGCTAATACCACACCAAATTTTAACTCAATATCTCTTGAATTGACTCAGTAATAGTCATTTTTGTGTAGGCAAAGGTCGATTAGTTGTGGCGGCCATCTTGAATTGGGTTGCGTCCAAAAGTTAATCAGCTGTAGCGGCACATTCAGTGATTACTTTCTCAGAGTTTTATTAAAGTCCGTCTTGTGGTTCATTTTTGCTAACAGACAAACAGGATCCATTCCAACAGTTAATGCCAAGTTTCTGAGCAATAATGTTGCGCTATTTGTTGCTCTTAAAGTATTTGTGGAGGACGATGCTCAGCTACTATGACACCAGTTTTAGCTCAATGTCTGTAAAATTGTTACAGCAGATTTTGTGTTATGTAAGTTCAGTTGTCCGTGGTAGCCATATTGAATTGGGTTGAGTCCAAATCTTATTCAGTACCATAGTTCTGTTTCTGTGTCATGCTGTCTTCTCAGTGAGGGATGTGTACACACTTCCCCCTTGTAGCAGTTTGAATGTGAGCTGCTGTGGTGACTTGTGTGACACAACAGGAACTCGAGATGGCTTATTTTAACTACAAATTTAAATCTGTAGTCGTGTTTGCAGCATACCTTTTACCATAAGTAAAAGTCCTCCTTGGTACGTTAAATGATTTAAGAACAATTCAGTTTTAAATGAATCTTTACGAACTGGTTGGGAAAGATGTCACATGAAACTGGGAAGTAGGACTAAATAAAGTGCCGGTGTGTCAAAAGTACAGAGTTTATGTGTGAGTGAGATGGACTCATCCTGCGATGCAGTTAGAGTGAGAATTAATTTAGTTTAGTTAAACCAAACTTGAGCAGATCTTTAATTTAGTTCCTGTCTGAGGAAGTTTCAGTGTTTGAGCAGAAGCTGAGGTTTGAGTTGCGTCTGAAGGGTAGACTCTCACTCTGCACCACATTTTCATTTCATTTTCTGTAAATTATCTTCTGCGACAGAAAGTGAAGCATTGCATATTAAGAGCGGAAATCGTTCTGAGCCTTTTTTTGGCTTTTCTGTGAAGCAAAACTGCCATCAGTATCAGTCAGAATCTAAAGGCTACTGTATGTCCTGGGTATGTTGTAGTGGTTTGCACTAATGAGTTGCACTATTTTGTGTATACTGTATGCAATAATTAACACCCACTGCCAAAAGAGGAATGCAAACACTTATTTGATTGTGTCTGTTAGCAAAATATCTCATGAACGCATGGATGAATTGTATTAAAAATTACAGAAATAAATCATTGGATGTACATCTACAGCTGATTAACCTTTGGACCCAATCTAATTCAAGATGGCCACCACAGCCAACTGATGTTTGAAAACACAAAAATGCCTATAACTTGGTCAATTTTATAAATAAAAAGCAAAGATTTGGTGTGGCAGTAGCTGCGAGTCATCCTCAACACATACTCTAAGCAGGAGATTGTGCATAATGTTATTTTCAAAGTTTGACCAAAACAGCTATAACTCATTGCTCAACATAAGTTGATCTTAGTTTAAAACTGGACGGAAACATAGTGGGCGATCTGCATTTCTTTAAGAATTGCAAGTTCTTTCATTTATAATGTATCCCTGTGAAACGGCCGTTGCCCACATTTTATTTTCTGCGTTGCATTATGCAACCAGTCGTCTGGGTGGTGTGTGTTTTGGCGCTGATGAGAGGATTAAGCTGCTGCTGAAAGCGTGCAGGTACGCAGTAACTCGCTACAGATGGTGTGAGAGTAAAGACCTGCGGTGGCATTCTGTGATACTGTTTCCTGTTTGCTGCAGCAGTTTAAAGATTCAAAGTGAACACGTTCTCAATGAAACTTGAGGTTGGAATCAGTTTCAGGGAGCTCCACTTGTTACAGGTGAACAGTTCAGGGATCATAAAGATTTGTGATCTGTTAGCCAATAAAAGGGCTGACAGCTGCCAGTGGTCCCAATTAGTGTTTTGCAGGCTAACAAGGCTGTACAAAAGGGAAGGATTCAGGGCTGAGTGGTGTGTGTGGGTTTGTTGATACGATGTTATGTAAAAAAAAAAAAAAAAAGTGGGGGGGTGGTAATTAGGAAACAAATAGGTAGCATCAAACTTTAGCCTTGATTTAATTTGTTAAAGTACAGAGATTTCTAGGTCATAATAGCTTAAAAAAACTTTTAGCTTGAAAAGTTTGTCAGCTGTCACGGATCTTAGCGATTTCTCCTTCAACATGCTCGCCTCGTCCAAACCCTGAATGTATTTACAAGAGCCACTCCAGCTCGTCCTTCAGGCTGACAGATTGTCACACCTGATTCAACCTGACTCAGTGACTGCACATGGCTGACAGCGAGGATTAGCATAAGATCAAGACATCCTCATTCATTCTGTGAATGCAGATTCAGCATTCACACTATTGGTTTCCTGTTTTCTATTTTTTCGTATACTTCTTGCAACCTAACTACTACTGCATAGCTACTGTGTGCTATTTTAGTCATATATTGAAACGTTCAGCTCGATTAGGAGATGGGTGCTTTGACTTTTGGTTTTTGAAACTTTTATACATCTCAGAATATTTAACTTTATTTACAAAGCGTAGAATTTATTACGATCTCTTCAGTTTCTTTTAAAACATGATTTGCTTTAAAATCTGCTTGAGCTACTTTTAGTTTTTAAATAGTTTTCTTTTTACTTTAAGCTTTTAGCTAGCCTTTTGCTATTTTTAGCTTCACTTAGCTTTTTATTACTTTAGCTTTTAACTTTTTTTTTAGTGCTTTGCTACATTTAGCTTATAGCTAGCATTTTGCTGTTTTTAGCTAGGCTTATGCTACTTTAAGTTTTTAGCCAGCTTTTTGGTGCTTTTAGCTAACATTTTGCTGCCTTTACCTTTTAGCCAGTCTTTTGTATGATAGTTTTAGCTAGCTCTTTGCTAATTTTAGCTTTAAGGTAGCGTTCGTTACTTTTAGCTTCTAGCCAGGCTTTTGCTGCTTTTGGTTAGTCTTTTGATGTGTTTAGCTTTTAGGTGTCTTTTTGCTACATTTAGTTTCAAGCTAGCCTTTCACTACTTTAAACTTTTAGCCGTTGTTTTCTACTCCTAGAAGCATTCAGCAGAAACCTTTCTTTTCCCAAAAGCGTGTGTTCATTTCAGGAAGTTTTTTTTTTTTTGTTGCACGGATTGTCGAGAGCAGCTGTAGAGAGACAACAGAGCCGGAACAAACTGGTGAAATTTTCTGCAAAAACCACAGCAGAAAATTGTGTGGCTGTAACTGGTCAACAGGCAGAGTGCTGTTGGCTGTAGGCAGCATCAGGAAATCCCCTCACACTATCAGGACATAACATCTAACACAAAGTCTTTTTGTATTGCTTCTGTTTGGTGTTCATCTTTTCTTTTTTCTTTTCTTTTTTTTTTTTTGAAGAAACTGGTAGAAAATCCTGTGGAAATCAGGGTACATTACTGTAATTCATTCAGTTATCCTTCCTTGTTGTCAGTTTAATTTATATTCACTGTGTGTACCACATGACCTCCTTCTTTTATTAACCATGACTTCAAGTATAAAACGCTGTTCCCCCAGCAGCCATCATTTCTCTGTCCTGGCTGCCCTTTTAGCTTCTCAAAGCTGCTTTTTTCGCCTCTCTGAGTCTCTTACAACCCCCCTGCTGTCTTTTTTCTCAGATCAATTACACCCGCTTTGTTCTATGCAGATTAAGGTCGTCCACTGATAAGGCCCTCCAGAGTCTTTGGAGGCCTCACAATCTCATTTGTGGAAATCTTATGAAGCTCATTCATGTTACTCGTTACTTTTGTCTGAAACCGTTACTGAAAAGTGTCTGAATCACATCCACACTGCAGGAGGAAATGAAAGTACGCTGGATGCTCTTAGCAAGCCTCAGTTATGATGACATGACTGACATGTGAGGCCATTTTATTTTTATTTTTCTCACTGCACCGCTCCCTCAGGAGTAAGTTTTCTTACAGACCGCATTGAACCAGTTCACAGTTAGAGTTGGTGCTTAAAGCTGACTGAGGAACCCTGTTTCCATTCTGACACCCACAGCAGATCTCTGAAACCTGTTGAGAAACAGGATGTGGGAAGTGAAGTTGTCTGTGCATGTGTCTGTTTTCTAGGGTACGTATTGACTGGGTTGTCTTTAAACAAAGATTTGATCAAAAACAAATTTTCACGCGTTCTGGAAGTCTTTGAGAAATGTAAGTATCTTATTATGCTATAAAGGAGTTCTCAAGTAGTGGTAGATGTTCTGACTTAAACAATCCTGAATCCCAAACCTTGGCCTTCCCATAATGCAGCTCGTATAACTAACCCTGGCCTCCAATGGAACTCGAGAGCTTGTAATCACAGTTGGTTAGCATTATATGTTAACTGGTTAGTGTTAGATTAGAAACAGCTTGCTTTCTTGACCCATCATCTTTTAACTCTACTTCTAGTAAAACATTCAGCTCATTCAGGAGAGGGGGACTGTGACGTTTGGTTTTGTCATCTTTATACTTTTCAAAATGTTTAACTTTATTTCCTCATTGAAATACATTAAAATCTTTTCAGTTCCTTCAAAAATATTGTTCTGTGAATCTGCTTCAGAGTACTTGCTCCTTTTTTATTTTCTTATTCTTCTTTTAGCTACAGTTCTGCTACTTTTAGCTAGCCTTTTGGAACTTTAGCTTTTAGCTAGGCTTTTTCCTCCTTATTGCTAGTATTTTGCTACTTTTAGCTGGTGTTCTCCTTTATCTTTAGAAATTCAGATTCAGCTTTTTCAGCAAATTTCAGCAGTCATTCAGTGTTCACACTCAGAGCTGTTTGTGGACCTTCAGTTTCTGCTGAAACTATATTGATCAACTTACCGTTGAATGAAAAGCTTTTGCTTTTTATTTACCATTTCCTTTTAGGGCATCCCCAACCACCATCCTTGAGGCAGTGGATGTCCTTTATTACTGTTGTTATTCATCACCTCTTCATCTTCCCATCCCCCTCCATCTTTGATTCCTCCTCACACACACATATCTTCATCATTCTGCTCTCTGCGTTCTGCCTCCCTCTCATTAAACCTCTCCTCTCTGGTGTCTGTTTCTTTCTTGTCACCCTGACCTCCTCTGCCCTCTTCTTCTGATTCTTTTTTTGCTTCATTCTGGTCCAAATAATTTCTCGTCCCCTGTTACCCTCTAGGCATCATCTGAGCTTTTCCTCTCTCTAACAGCTTTCTCTTGTTTTTTTAACCTCTGTTTTCTGCTCAGGCCGGTTCCACCTTACGGAGCAGGATTTCATGGACAAATCGACCCAACCGGCATCCCTGCAGAGAGCTGCTGATCGACTCTGATGCCAAAGTGCCACACGCAGCTGTAGAGCAAGAAGGCGGTCAGGGGTGAAAGGTCGTGGACTACAGAGTTCAGAAGCGGGGGCTTTGGGAAGGAAGGTCAAAGGTCGAGGGATCAAAGATGATGACTTCACACGGAAAGCTGAGGAAGGAGAAAGGGAGCCTGGCCGAGTATGAATCACAGATGAAGGGTGAGTCTCTGCGTGCGGCAGGTGCTTGTTTCTGTGCACATCTCTCTGTTTTTTCACGTGCACAACCCTGCACGCATGAGTGCACATAAGACAGCACGTGCACAGTCATGCGAGAATGTGTGTAGTTCTTTTGGAGGAACTCATCCATGTACTTGTATGTATGCATGTGCTCAAAAAGATAACATTATATGGGGATGATGACAGACTGCAGGGGAGCAGCCAAAGACTTTGCTCATGTAATTGCCTGTGTCTACCTTAGGAAACACAAAAGTGTTTATAACTCGATTAATTTGACAGATATTGAACTAAAATTTGGTGTAGTAGTAGCTGAGTGTCATCCCGAACACATACTGTAAGCACTAAAAGATTATGCAAGATATTTATTAAAAACTTTGGCATTAACTGTTAGAACCAACACTGTTTGTCTGTTAGCAAAATATTTCATGAGCCAGAGGATGGATTTTAACGTAACTGTCAGGTAGTAATCATTGGATGTACATCTCCAACTCTTTACCTTTTAGAGTCAACCTAATTCAAGATGACTGCTACAGCTAATCCACTTTAGCAAACACAAACATGGCTGCAACCTAGGCACTTTTTCAGGTATTGATCTCAAATTTTATGTGGTAGTAGCTGAGAGCCATCCCCATCACATGCTTCAATCACTAACACATCAAGATCACTAACGAGATCTTCATTTAAGATTTTGGCATACAAGGTGGTGAGCGCTAGTTTCTTCTATATTTCAGTAGGCCTGAAATTCTTTCAAGTCTGTAAAGAAAGCAGAAACATAAACATGACCAGATCTGGTGTTATGCAGATCTCACATGACAACAGCATGTGGGTGTGTGTGTGTGTGTGTGTGTGTGTGTGTGTGTAGGAGGGGGTATGTGTGTCCAGTGTTTTTGTGCATGCATGTTATGGCTGGCTGGCTCTCCGTACTGTACTACAAGGGTATATTTATAGCAAGTATTAGTGATGTTGTCTCCTCACATCCAGTCAGCCTGGGGCAGTGCACTCAAACAAAGACAGACAGCAAAAAAAGAGTTAAGAGGGGGAAGGTGGAGCAGGCGAAGAGGAGGTTGAGGGAGGAATAAAGAGGGGAAAAGGAGACATGGAGAAGTAAGAGAGCAAACTGAAGGCAGTGTAATTTTAGAAAGTGATGTTTGTATTAACCTTTTCATAACAAAGTGCAGCTCAGAGACACTGCGCTGTTGAATTTGCTGTATTTGCTTACAAGCCTGTGTGTGTAATATCATGATATGTGGGATTACAACAAGTGAGCTGTGTGGGATGATCCATATATTACTTTCAAAGTGCTCTGAAAAGCAGAGGCAGTCAAACCTCATTAAAATCTTGTCAGCTGATAAAAAGTCATTCTTTAATCAGAAAATAACAACTATAGAGGTATTATATTAGTGAGCTTTGTTGTAGGGAGGGGACAGATTATCAATAGGACAAGATATTATTGTCCACTTTGTGATAAGTATTTATAATTTCATTAATTAAATAAGGCATTATCTACAGATTTCTATCTTATCACAGTTTTCTAATGGTTTGAATTTTTGCCAGTCCCATGTCAACATCAATGGGAATTTTATTTATGTAGCACATTTAAAACAACTGAGATTAACCAAAGTACTCTGCAGTCAAACAGATGAAGCCGCTCGCTGCAAACTGTGAAATGAAACATAAACAGTGTTATCCTGAACTATATCAAATGGTGGAGTTGAAAAAGTTTACTCCAGTTGTTTTATTGATTGTAAAGCTTCATAGTGTTCAGAAGAACAGTTAGGACTTGATAAGAATAAACATTTCTTACCATTCCTGCTTCTAAATGTTGACGTCCAGATTTGCAACTGTCACAAAAAGCTGGAAGGTAAAGGAAGGTCAGTTTTGTTCTCAACATGGAGATGGAGATGTAGTCATGCAGCTTTGCAAACTTCATGTTCTGCTACAGCCAGTTCTTCATTTTCTGATTTTGCTGATAAAAAAGCAAAATGTCAACAGTATAAAGTGCATTAAATATACACCAACTGATTGAAAACTCCTGAAAAATGTTTCTCTAAACTGCTTCAGTTTCTTGAGAAAATAAATGGTAATTTATTCTTGCAAGAATCTTTCCTGACTTTGAACTACTTGTAATATTCATCATAAACATAAAAATCATTTCCTAATACCAGAGAAACATCATTTAAATATTTCATGCCCTGTCTGAGTGAGTTTGAACTCACCTCTGATCCTGTGATTTCCTGTGTTTGTGTTTGCATGTGTCAGTATTCGCCCGGGCTTTTGAATATGTATTTATGTAACTGGATGCCTGTCTGTGTCTCTCCGACTCGCTGACACCTCAGACCTGCGGGCCCAGCTGACAGACCAGATCAAGATTCTAGACTCTCAGGTGGAGGTGAAACAGCAGCAGCTCTCAGACTTGTCTGACTTTCTTCGGCGTCGGGGCGACATCGAGATGGAATACGCACGAGCCCTCGAGAAACTGACCGAGAGGTTCACTCACAAGACGAAAAAGTAAGGATGTGCTTTCATGGATAAACATCCCTGTCTTTCCTTTCTGCAGCGTGCCTGTTGTGCATCGTTGTGTCGTAATCGTGCATTTCTGTTGTTGCTCTGCAGGAAGGAGCAGTGGGGTCAGTCTGTGTGTCAGGTCTGGTCCGTTCTGCTGACTCAGACCCGTCTGGAGAGTCGAGAACATGCAGCGCTGGGAGACACCTGCTGCAACACACTGACACAGAGCCTGGTGCACTGCACGGAGGACACACACCGTCTGCACAAAAAGGTCAGAGGGCGTTTGATAGAAAGACGTCGACAGACTGGAGGAGGCTGTACAAACCCTCATCCTTCACTGTTCGAGTGATCACTTTAAACATTAAATCTTGCTTTAACATCCAAAGTGTTCTTTTAAGGTTCAGAAATTGACTCTGTAAAAAAAAAAAAAGGTTTGGTCTTACATGATTAAACTACTGAAATCCCTCTTTGTCCTGTTACTTATACTTCAGCTTATAGGAAAGGTTTGAAGTGGGTTTGTGAAGCTGTTTTAACTCATGAAGACGAGTCAAATAGAGCCACTTTAAAGAAGAATGCTGCTGTCTTAAAACAACCCAAATCTTCAAAATGTTATTTCAATTCATGCAAATACTGTTTAAATCCATACACCTCATTGTATTTCGCATTAAACCGTTATTTCAGCAGAAATATTAAGAAACTCCTGCTGATGTAATCACTGGATGCCCTGGAAGTGCAACATGTCGTTGCTGCTGCTGCTTGTGCTATTCCATGTAAATAACTATTGGAAAATTGTCAGCAGTGTAAAGAGTCATAGAATAACATTCACATGGACCCCTATGAAGTTTATGACATTGGAGTCGTTTTAAAATGGCAGCAGTCCACTTTAGTATTAGCAACATTCAGACTAGCTCATCATAAACTCTGTTTTTCCAAAGTAAGATCATTCATAATGCTATTTACAGCGGGTAAGTTATTAATTATTTATAGCTTTTACACAAAAACTTACCTAAGATTGAATTAAAACTTTAATGCATAAATGTGTTTTTATGATATACAGTAACAGTACAGTTTTCTTTTGTTAGTTTCCAGCTGTAAAAATTCAACAGATTCATCTGATCTCCTACAGAAACTTATTGCAGTAAAAATCCCCTCCGTGTGTTTGTTCTGTCATGTTATAGTAAAGTGGACAGAATGAGCTTTTTAAATTATTGGTTGTCACACAGGCTCTCTGCTGTCTGGACCTTCTCTCAGTTGAAATTTGAGCAGAATCTTAATTAGGGTTCAAAAGTGGTTTTAAAGCAGCTTTTAGGCCCGATGCCAATTAGAGCAAGACCCTTTTAGTTTCAGCACTGTCGTTTTTTAAGCTGTATATTGAATTGGTTATTGCTACCAATTAGAGAAATGTTGCACGAAGGTAAAACAGCGAAACAGCGTTGGAGGGTTTAGAAAGATCGTGAAAGTGGAGGAGTGAATGCGTTTTCATAAATGTGTTAGAAATCAACTGAATATTAATTAAAGTGATTTTTGGCTTTTTCAGAAAGCAAACATCATCATGTCTGCTGAAAAAAAAGGTGCTTGTGTAGGTGTCAGACCTACTGCATGTAGAGATCACACACATTCTGGTCAGACACATGTTAGACTGGATATTCTATATTTGTGTCACAAACCTTGACTTTACAAGTGGGTAGAAGCAGAATCCTAGATTTTAAATCCTGTTTTCAGTTCTGCAGTGATCATAAATGTAATACTGGAGTCCTGGACAGGAGTGGACTTACCCTTAAGCAAACTGCTTTGAGCCTTAAGATACTATTGACCTCATAAAACACCTAAAAAACTTACAGCATGGATCTAAGTTTTTTTTATTTGTGCTGCTAATAATGCATGCTAATGCTAACACAAGTGCTTTGTAGCAGCAACTGGTAGTTTATCTCATTTTATTTCAGTTTAAACTGAAAAAGCGTCCTGGATGAAAAGTGGAACATCTTCAAAAATTAAAAAAAGAAAAGAGCTGAGACAGAATCTTCACCAGCACATTTATTGTAATTGTAAACCTCTTGGCTGGTAATATATGTCAGTTTTAGATAAATTACTGCACGGAAGTAGGTAAATATAAGTGAAAAAATATTGATAAGGAAGGAAAATTGGGAGCCCATGTGCTTCACCTCGGGCCCCCAAATCACTAAATCAGCCTCTGGTGTTGGACATATGTTGTTGTTATTTATTCAAAAGGTACAACCCATAAATAGAATATAGTTAATAAAGATTTTTCCAAAACTGTGACAAATTAGCAGTTTGTCCTTCCTCAGTAGGAGACATCTACTCGTCTCTCAAGCTTCAGTTTTCAAACAAAAGACAGTGACTTTAAGTGTTTGAAATAAAAATAAGTGTTATATAAATATAAATATAATAATGGATTGTTCAAGAATAAACCAGTGGTTTCAAACTTTTTGAAATACATTTCTTGGTAGTTAGAGTTCCTCTGCTGACATGTGAGCTGCTCTGCAAAAACAGTATTTATTAAATAGTTGATTGAAGTTTTCCAATTAGGAAAGTCAAATCTGTTCATACATGATTTTTCCATAAATAGTAGTTAGCAGCTGTAAGTCCTGCTCTGATTGGGTGGCTGCCTGTAACCAATACATGAGCTCTGAGCAGATTTAGTTAAAACAACCAGCCACACGGTTTATCAGTTATCTATTATCTACAACAACTGTCATGCAAAAGAACCAAATAGTGATAATCTGTAATACAGATAGGAAGGAACAAAGCTAATCACATGCAGGCATTAGCAAAATATAAAATCTATTTCCTTTAGGGTTGTTAGAATCATAACATACAATTCTAAAATTGTGGGAGGATGTGGGACTTTTTGTAATCCCAAGAAGGTAGTTTTACAAACTAATATAATTACTAAAAAATAAAAGCACATGCTGTAAGAAACTGAAGCTTTTAACACTGTAAATTTCATTGGTATGCATCTTACCTAATTTGAACCATTAGCCCTTTTTGTTAAATCTGACTTTTAAAAAGGTTTGTGGTTAGCACCACAATGAGCTCAGCACTTATTTCAGCAGCTGCTGACTTATTTATGTCATTTTACCACAAGAATACATTATTTGAAGCTGTATTTTCTCTTTTATTCTGGTAGTTTCCACAATATTTACTTAAAAAATTTCAACTTAGGTTGATGTAAATTTTCCTGTGGGAAGCGGTTAGGTTAGGTTAGGTGACGGTTTGTTTTTGACTCGTGTGCACAATTGGAGGTAAAACACAGTTATGATGAGTCATTTTTGCTTAAGTCGAATCCTCTGTCCTGCCTGCATTTTAGCTTTATAAACTACAGCTTGTAAACATTTAAGACATCACCTCCAAGTGTGTGGAACAAGAATGAAATGTGGAAACCTGATCACCCTATTTTTAAATATTTCACATGAAGTCAGATATGTATAAGTTTGTTCTTTGTTCATGTTTTTTTTACTGCAGAGCAAAGACGTTGGAATCCAGATGCAGGATGAGCTGCTAAAGGTCGTGACTGAACTGCAGATGGTGAGTTCCTCCGACCGTCGCTCTGAAAAACAGAAACTCTGGGTTGGGAATGACGTGGCTGAAAATGCTTGAAGAAGTTAAAACAAGCAGAACAGAAGCTGAAATCAGCTATATAATATCTAAAAACTAAAATGACCAAAACTAGCAAGACCATAGCTAAAACCCAAAATTAACAGAAAAAGTAGCTAAAAGATGAAATTAGCAAAACAGTAGCTAAAAACTAAACGCAGCTTAAAAAGCCAGAAATAGAGGAAATATGCTGAAGTGAATTTCAGAGGGCTGTGGCAGCTCGGTGGTCAGTATTCCTGAGGCTGCAGGTTTGAGCTCAGGTTGCGGCGGGAAAGGTAACCGGCGTAAAACAAATCTTTCGTGCAAGTTTGCTCGCTGTGGCAACCCCTGAAGATGCGAGCAGCTGAAATAACAACATGCTGAAGTAAATTTCTGAGGATTCTCTTTTTGAAGGAATTGAAGAGATGTCTGTGAATTTCTATGGAGGAAAAAAACTTTAAAGTTAAATAATTCAAGTATAAAAGATGCAAATATTAAAAGTCATAGCATACTATTTCAGATTGAGCTGAAGGCTTTGCTGCTTGAATGATTAAAATAGCACAAAGTATGCAGAAATACCTTGCAAGAAATATACAGAAACTCTGAAGAGGAAAACAATAGTCTGAATGCAGACTTGGTAACAGTAACAACAGGAACATTCAAAGTATACTGATGTTGAATTTGGTGTGGTTCTGTTTGTTAATAAAGGCTCTGAAGACGTATAACCAGTACCACACAGACTGTCTGATAGCTGAAGGGAAACTGAAAGAAGCTGAGCGACTGGAGGAGAGACACACCGGCAAGTCAGCTGACCTCATCTCGGGCCAACTGGGAGGGCAGAGACGAAGCTCTGTCAAAAAGATGGAGCGATTAATGGAGAAGGTGTGTGTGTGAATAAGACACAACGAGCCACAGGAAGTCTCAATGTCAGGTGTTCCATTTAAAACCACTTCCTTTTCCTTTTTATCTAAATGTTTCACTGTCTAAACATACGTAAATGGAAATTTGTGCAGATTTTTGTAAGTGCTTGTGTGGTAACAGGAGTTTCTTCTTGTCCTTGTTTAAAAATGTGTTTCTGTAAATGCACAGAGGCATGGGAGATTCCAGGAGACCCAGCTGAAGTGTACCAAGGCTCGTAATGACTACCTACTGAATCTATCAGCATCAAATGCAGCCATGAACAAATATTACCTGCAGGATGTCAGCACTCTCATTGATGTAAGAAACATGCAATTTGTGTTGGGAAATTGTTTAGAGGGCTTTTTATAAAACTCTTTAGGGGTTTCACTTGGCTTTAAAGTGACACATTTTTTTATATTTTATTTTAGAAAGCTATTATTGTGTCAAAAAGCTGCCATTCTTCTACCCATTCGGTCTTCTTCTACTCCATTATTATCTTCCCGCATCTTGTTCCAGTGTGGCGACCTCGGTTTCCATCTGTCCCTGGAGAGAGTGATGAAGTGTTACCTGGCCAGCAGGTGGCGTATTCAGAAGACAGAGGAGACGGGGCTGAAGCAGCTGGAAGCTGCCGTAACGTCCCTGGACCAAAGCGGAGACAGGGATGCGTTGCTACAGCAACATGATGCTGCATTCTGCCTGCCGTTCAGATTTAACTACCACCCGCATGAGGGAGATCAGGTGTGTTTACTGTAAAACAGGAAGCTCATTTAGGAGATGGGTCCTATAGCTTTTGGTTTTTGTAACTTTTCTACTTTTCTAAATTTTTTACTTTATTTAGAAATATGTTCCCCATAGAAGTACTCTGAGATTTGAACTTCATTATCTCTCGTTGCTGCAGTTTTATGCTTGTGTATTTCAGGTGTGCGAGGTGAGTGCGGAGAGCCAGGTGAGGTACGAGCTGGAGACCAGGTTCCAGCAGCTTCAGTCTCGACTCGCTTCGGTTATCTTGGAGACAGAGGAGGTCAGCTAATTGTTTTGTTTGTTTGTTTGTCCCTCAGATAGAAAACGTGTGGGTGACCCTCAGGTTACAACTGCAGAACCTGAACTTTTTTTTTGTAAAAACGCAGGAACAGAAAAACAAACAAGCATTTCTGCTCCTTTTTCAGATCAGTAAAACACTTAAAGCCACACTCGCAGCCCTGCTGGAGTCCATGTGCGATAGCGACTGTAACGCCTCCCCCGACGTTTCCAGCAGCCTATCACACGAGCCAGCCGGAGGAAGCTCCGCCCCCAAACTTGCCCTTGCCAAGCGTCGAGCCAATCAGCAAGAGACAGAAACCTACTACTTTACGGTAAGTTGGCTCAAATTTCGACAAAAGTAAATTATATATTTTTAAATAATCTTCTTGAATTTATTGTTTTTTGTTGTTATTTTAGAAAGTTAAAGAGTTTCTCAACAGCAGCTGCTTGGCCTCCAAGCTTCAAGCCAAACATGATCTTCTACAAGATGCCATACAGAAAGGTATGCTTTTGATATGGAGATAAAAGTCAGTTTTTGCTGAAGTTCACTGAAAGGTACAAAAGCAGATTGTCCCAGTATGGTTGCAGAAACACGTAGTACCGCCGACATCAATTTCCATCGGCCACCCATTTTAAAGCTCAACCTTCATGCTAACAAGTTGTTGAATTGTGGACTAATGGTTAATGCAGTTTTGTGAAAAAAATGTGTTTAAAAACCCTTCCATCTGGTCATGTTTGATTCTGCTCTGAGTTGTTTTTAAAGGATCAGTTCAGATCTTTTGAAATTGAAGTTTAATGAAAATGCTATTCAACTTTCTCATAACTATGATCATCAATTAAATTTGCAAATAAAAACCTATCCTTATTTAAACATGTACAACGTCACCAAAAAAAGTATCCCGGACGAGCCCCCAACTGTGTTTCAACCCTTAAAATAAATAAAATGAAAAAGTAGCACGACAACCACAGTTGTTTAGTATATAAAATATTTGCATTCATTGATTTCACACAAAAACAAACCCAAGGTCTTCCTAAATGTGGGGGAGAGAGAGACAGGAGTTTGTGCCAAAAGAAAAAGAAATGAATTATTATAACAAACTAGGCCCTGACTCATGGCTAGTCTAAAAAACAAGAATAAAATAAAACCAATGGATTTTCTTATCTAAAAACGACTGGTACAGAGAGTTTCACCAACCAACTTATCTAATGTGTCTAACAAAAGTAAACTACATATAAAGTATATGGGGCGCCCCAAACCTACCTAGTCCTCAATTTCTCTCATACAGAATGCCTCAAAAGACAAACACAGACTCTGAGTGTAACATTGTTCATGACCTTCCCACAGAACCTCACTTTAAATGATCCGTACTATCCCTTTTACCTGTTTTTATGGGGCTAGTTCTTGCTCATTCATGTGAAGCAGCATTAGTGGCATATTTTCTAAAAGATAGACTATTGATTTTGGAGACTTTTACCTGGATATATGGTGTTTTAATGCCCTGAATAGATCAGTTAGGCTCACATAATTCTAATTTCATCTGCTGTTATTTCATTTATATATTCAAATTGTCCTCATGCACTTCGGGATATTTAACCCACTGGTGTCTTAAACATGCAGTTTAATTTGCAGAATCAGCCCTTTAGTAATACTGTGCGTTCAGCAACGTTTTCTGTTTGTTTTCCTTCCAGCTGAGGCTGTCGACAGCGACCCTTCCAGGTAAACGGAGAGTTTACTCACCTGAGAGTAAAGCCAGTGTGTCTGAGAGAGGCTTAGAGACATGGAGAGAGCAGAGAGGACCGGGATGAGGAGATGAACCAAATTAAAACCCAAATTGTCATTTTGATAAATTTTCTGTTTTATGTAAACATTGAAAGGGACAAAACTTAAATGATTGTTGTGCATATAAACATTATTAGATTGCAACTACCATTAACCAGATCTAAAACAGGATTATGGATTTTATTTGTTATATTTCCCAGAATGCAATGTGCTCGGTCAGTGCGTATTCGGAAGTCCAGACCTGTTTCCCAATTCTGCCACACACTCTTCACCTCAGACATGCTCTCCTACATACAGGTAACACACAAAGACACAAAAACTGCTTTTTTTTTTTACTTCCCTTCTTTGTTTGCTGCTCTGCTGCTCAACCCTTCAAAGAAAATTATTTAGAAAATCCTGACACAGAAGAACTGGAGGGGTGGGGGGTTTTTGCAGCACATGCACATCCTGACAGTCCACCCCCGCCCCCCTTCAGCTCCAGTGTTTAGACTGCTACCATCATGTTTATAGCTTATTGCTGGCTTCCTCTCCTTTCAATCCACCCTCCTTTTATCTCTTCCCTTCTCGCTTGTGAAAAGGATTTAAAATTTGCTGGCCTCTTTGCTGCCTCGTCTCGACGACTCTATTGAGTGTGTGTGTGTGTGTGGTTGCACTTCATCCCACTTCTTCTTAATCTTTATTCCCCATATTGTTGCTTTTCCTTCTCTTCTAATTTATGTATTTTTTTTTTCCTGCTTTGCTGTGCTTGGTTTGGTGAAGGAGGAGGAGGAGAATGTCTCGGACGCAGGTACCAAGCACCATCTGTGACTGCCTCTCCGCTGCAGAACTATCACTGTATCACACTTTTATTTAGTTGTGTGAATGTTGATTTATGAGATCAATGCTGATTCAACTTTCACACTATTGTTTTTCAGTTTTGTATTATTCTGTATGTTTTTTGCAATCTAACTACTTTTGCATACTTAAGTTCTTTATATATCAAAATGTAGAGCTCATTCAGGAGATGGGTGCTATTCATTTTTGTTTTTGTAACCTTTATACTTTTTAAAATATTTAACTTTATTTACAAATATTTTTTCCATAGAAATATGTAAAAATTAAATACAGTAAAGTTTGCATCAGCATACTCTATTTTTGACTACTGTTCTTCTTCTTTTATCTTTTCAATAACTTTTTGCGACTTTTAGCTTTTAGCTAGCATTATGTTACTTTGAGCTTCTATTTAACCTTTTGATCCTTTAGCTAGCCTTTTGACATTTTTAGCTTTGTGCTGGTGTTTTGCTACTTTAACCTTTTAGTTAGCCTTTTGTTACTTTTAGCTGGCATATTGCTAGTTGTAACTTTTAGATACCATTTTGTTAGTTTAGCTTTTAGCTAGCCTGTTTCTACTTTTACCTTTTAAAAAGGTTTTTTGCTGCTTTTAACTAGGGTTTTGCTAGTTTTAGCTCTTAGCTAATGACGTGCTTCCTTTAGTTTCAGGTTCTTCAACAATTTGTTGAATCATTGAGCACTCAGCATCACTAGTTTTCCTTTACAGCCTTCTAACAACCTAATATACTGTATATCTTTAATAGTTTCCTTTTTTTTAGTAATTTGGTTCTGCATTAGTGTAGATGCACCTCTAAAGAATACCTCATTTAGGTAAAACCTGTATTTTATTGTTAATATTACTTTGTCTATTTTTGTTCTGCAGAGCTCTGGACAGCAGATTCCTGTGGTGGTTGAAAGCTGCATCCGTTTCATAAACCTCCACGGTGAGTCAGTTTTTTTTATGATATATCAGGAAGGCTTGGTGAGAAAGCTTTGGATGAAGAGGTATGAGTAGGTGGAAGAACTTGGTGTCTGTCTGTTCAAACCTGTGTAGAGTGAACATGTTTTATAATGTCAGTGTGTGTGTTTCAGGCCTCCACCATGAAGGGATTTTCAGAGTTCCTGGCTCGCAGAGGGAGGTTAACCTCATTAGAGATGCATTTGAGAGAGGTAAAAGTTCAGTGTTCACATTATACCTTAGTTAAAGAAAAAAACAACCATGAATGCCTTGTCTGGTTTTCAGAATTAAACAAAAGGATTAAATGAAATCCCAACAGCTCCTCACTTGTAATTTATTACTATCATGGCAGCACAGTCCAGTGAGTGTAATTATGGGGTCAGTGAAAAGATCATGTCCTTGTTGCTGCATGGCTGATGTCCTCTGAATGAACACAGGATCTGAGAGTTTTACCAACCAAGCTTCACTGTTTAGAGTAGGATTTGAAGCAGATGCATCACTTAAATAATCTCAAACAAAACCTTTTTATTTTGAAAATCATTTGATCCACTTTGGCCCTCTATAAGAGCAAATCTGAATTGTGAACTGATAGATGGCATTTTCTGATGAGTCATGCAACAACAATGCTTTATTTTAGGGGAGAACAGAGAGGAAACCAATCTGCGCAACACAACAATGACATATTTTATTTTTTCTATGCACATAGTAGTGATTGTTACTCTAATGTTTAGTCCCTTTTGTCAATAACAAGATATTCAAGAAAGACAGCAGTTGACTGTTCTCATAGATAATGAAGCTATGACAGCATTGAGAGTGATTCCTTGTTTTTGCACCTGAAGCCTTTAGCTGGATTGATCCATTCACCTCTTGGTTCTGTTTGAATTCTTGGTAGGAGAGGATCCTCTTTCCGACAGCGAGTGTGACCTGGACTCTGTTGCTGGTGTGTTGAAGCTGTACTTCAGGGGGCTGGAGCCTCCTCTGTTCCCCTATGAAAGCTACTCTCAGCTGCTGGAGTGTGTCCGTAAGATGCCTTTATGTAACCTCTATGCCTCCATGTGAAATCTGATTGAGTTGTTTATATATCAAAACGTTCAGCTCATTCAGGAGATGGGTGCTATGACTTTGGGGTTTTGTAACTTTTACACTTGTTAAAAATATTTATCTTTACTTACAAACATTTTCCCCATAGAAATACACTGAGATCTCTTCAATTCCTTCAAAAACATTGTTCTCTTTGAAATCTGCTTCAGTATGCTTGTTTTGTTTTGGTCTTCTTATACTACTTTTATGTAGCATTTCACCTAGCAATTTGGTACTATTAGTTTTTAGCTAGTGTTCTGCTTCTTTTAGCTTAAACAAGCTTCTTAAGCAAGTTTCAGCAAAGTTATTCAGCTCTCAGCATTTATACTGCATCTTCACAAAAAATGAATGCATTTTCTCTAGTTTTGTTTTAAAATCCTTCATTGTTTCACTTGAACTTACTGATGTCTGCTGTTGGATGCTGACATTTTGTTTTTTAGCTTCAATCAGGCCGATTTACCAATTCACAAACAGCATAGTTTAGTGTTTTAGTAATTAGACTTTCACAAAGATGACACCACTCTACTGATTCTCTAATAGGTGAATTGTTTAGAAAATTTTATTTTGCAAGAGTAGTAAAACGCTGATGCAGGTGGACACAAGATCTACAGTAACGCACTTCACTGTCTTGTATTCTGAGTCACAATTTGCATAGCTAATCAGTGTTTTGAAGCTCCCTATCAGCTTTTTATTTGAGATTTTTCTTCTATAGTAAAACAAATTAACCCAGGCACCTCAAATTAGTGCTTACATCAATTATTTTTGTTTATCATTTTGGACAGTTTGCGTCTGCTGCTGGAGGCGCTGTAATTGTAACTTGTAATTATTATTTCTCATATGCTTACTCTGTGTATGGTTTTTGTTTTGTTTTTCCTTGTGTTGTCCAGAAATTGAGGAGGAGCTGGAGAAAGCCGCCCAGATTAAATCGATCCTTTCCACCTTCCCGCGTCCTCTCCTCATCGTGATGCGCTACCTTTTCGCTTTCCTCAACCAGTAAGCTGCAACAAAACCCAGAGCAGAATGTTCTCTAATTCCTAATATCTGCTTTTGGAATAAAGCTACATGCCTAAAAGAAAAATAGTAAGTCACTATGTGTGTTTTCCCCAGTGTGTCTCAGTACAGCGATGAAAACATGATGCAGCCCTACAACTTGGCTGTTTGTTTCGGCCCGAGCCTCCTGAGGGGGATGGATTCTGATGATGCTGTTGCCAGGCAACCACAGGTTAATGACCTCGTCAAGACCATGATCCTCCAGCATGACATCATCTTCCCGGGCCACTCGGAACTGCCGGGCCCAATCTACGAGAAGCACATGACTCTGGAGCAGGAGTACTGGTGAGAGAAGCCGCTGACGTGGCTTTGTTGTTTATTAACGGGAGCAATAGTTTCAGATTGGGTTATTACAGTCACCTAACAGTTGTATGGGATTTGTCACACTGCCCTTGTTCATAATGTCATCCCTTTTATATAACTTTTTATAAAATAGTTACATAGACGTGAAGCAACTTCTCCCTCACTTCCTTTTTCTCAGTTCACCATTTTGAAACAGGATTTCACCAGAAGGCATTTTGGTGCCGCTCACATGCTTTGTGTAAATAACAAATAAGCCCATTACTCACTTAAATTTAACACAAGCCTCCAGCCAATTAGTAGTGGAACAAGCCAAAATATGCCGGTTTCTTTATAAAAAACTGCACATTTTGAATTTTAGTCTGACATCCAGGTGTCATTATAAAGAAATGCTCAGTAAAAATGTAACATTGCTAAACTAATTTGTATGATTAGGAGCTGTGGCGTTCTGGTTCTAGCTTGTGTGTTAAGCAGAAGAGAAGGTGTGTGTGTGTGTGTGTGTGTGTAACCAATTACTTTTCATTTATCTGCAGTGAACCAATTACAGAGGAGGGAGACGGAGAATCTGAGCATCTGCCCAGTGAAGACGGTCAGTGCGCAAACATTTTATATTACCACTTTTAATTATACAGTAATTGGGAGGATTTTTGATCAGATTTGTTAACAAAAATGTGTGCAGAGTGGGAGGCAGTGGCTATGTTCGACTACGTTGCCAGATCTCCAGCAGAACTTTCCTTCAAGCAGGGAGATCCTCTCATTCTTCACAGCAAAGCCTCCTGTGATTGGTGGAGAGGCGAGGCTGGAGGGGTCAAGGGTCTGATCCCACACAAGTACATCAGTGTGCTGGAAGGGTGGGTGACACTTTTATAGCTCAACCATTCTCACATTGCCAAGGTGATTGTTGCTTAATATATTATGCCCTATCTACTTGTTAAATCTCAAACAGAACCTCCTGAAACACTTGTGTTCTTGTGTTCTTGGGAATGTATCTTTCAAAGCTGCTGCTTTGGCCAGTTTGCCATTTTTGCAACAAGATGAGATAGACCTAGATCCTCCTCCTGCTGCTGTGTGCTTCACCTAGCTTATGTTAACTTCTCCTCATAGCTCACCAACTCTGCATATCTTTGGTTCACCACAGGATGTTTAAAACTGAAAAGTCCCACTCCAAAGGTTGACAGGGTTGGTTCCTTCAAACGTCAAAGCGCAGGCTATCTGACGCTTCTGAGGTTGTCCATAGTACTCTGCAAATTCAAAGCAGAAATCCACAGTTATAGTGTCAAATGATGATTTTTTTAGTGATCTTGTACCACATTAAAACATCCTACGGACAATATAGCACAATTAAAGTTTTAGTCAAATAGTTTTCTGCTTGCCAGTCTGTGTTATGCCTTGAAGTGCAAAAAGATGGTCAAGATTTAATATTTTATCACACATATGTGCTTTTTCCTTCCCTAGCCAGTGGCAGCTTTGTTATTTATTTATTTATTGTGGGTACAGCATTGTTACAAGTAATTTACATATTTTTTTAGTGGTGGGGATAGGGAAAGACATTTTTATTTGCTTTTTCTCCCGCTGTTAAATGAAAAGGTCATATTTTCACATGCTTGTTAAATGCAATAGACAAAACGTGCAAATATGCTCAGTTTTGCAGTAGCCAAAGCTAAATGTCCAACTTAAACCTTCTTCAAATAAATAACCAATGTCTTAAAAAGAAAAGAAAAAAAACAGTGACACAGACTGTGTGTCATCACTACATCACATCATGAAGCTGCAAAGC
>JAOXNZ010000210.1:26417754-26427986 GCA_028566095.1 Kryptolebias brasiliensis | reverse complement strand
GAACATGTAAACTCCACCCAGAAAGGCCCCAGGCCGGGATGCGATCCTGCAACCTTCTTGCTGGGAGGCAACAGCTCAAACCTCTACGCCGCTGTTCCACCCCACAGGAAATCAGTAAACTACTAAAAACTACTGATTTTGATCTGAATTTTATTTCTTCTTCTCTGCAGGTCTGCTGGAGTGGAGCAGCTCATGTACATCAAAGAAGATCTGATAATCCCTCATGTGAGCGCTGCGACACTGATGAAAAGTGGTTTCTGTACTTTGTTTGACTTGGATTCACTTCATACGAAATGTTGCATCAGATTCCAGCTCGTCTGACGTTCTTCTGTGTTCTCATTTCAGAAAACAACATTTCTAGATGCATTCACACACTCTTTAGATCCTCAGCTGTTAGAGTTTGATCTGTTTCATGTTGTATCATTTCAGCCCCGTATTGAAACGCTGAATTTCTTTTTATTCTCATCTGTTTGAATTTCTCAGCATCACAGTTTTTACGACTTCATTGTGACCAAAGCCCGAGGAAAGTCTGGTAAGTTAAACATTTCTGGATCACAGACATTTGTCAGCCTGATTTGGTGTTGAACATGTTGATTTATGAATTGATTTAAGCAACAATCTGAGGAATTGATCAGAAATATGTGTTTATTCAGTGTAACGTCTTGGAGCTCAGATATACCGGTAACATAAAAAGCTTTTATTTTTATTATCAACCTGAGGCGAAGGCGGAGCGATAATGTTTTTGCTGGTGTCTGTCTGTGTGTGGGTGTGTGTTCACTTGTCTACACAGTTATCAAAATATCTCATAAATCAGTGAATAAATTTATTTGGCTGTACATCTACATCTGAATAACTCAGTCAACCCAATTCAAGATGGCTGCCACGGAAACGCAAACTTGGCAATCACAAAAATGGCTATAAATGTGTCAGATGTTTAGTTTTGATTTGCTGTTTGTTTAGATCAATTATCCTGATGCAGGTCCAAATATGGCTGTCTGTGACGCGTCATGTTGAAAGGTTATTTTTATGCACCTCGTGGCCAAAGAAATGTCACATTCTCTAATATTTTGTTGGATCTAAAACTTGATTGATGGCAACCAGTCCAGTCCAGGCTGAATGCTGATTGTTGTTTTTCATCACTTTTCCATTGCGAGTATTTAACCTGTTTGCTTAGTTAAGACACGTCCTGATGTTGTCTTATGGCCTAAAAATGCAATTTATCACCAAAATGTTACAAATCCAAAGCAGTTCGTTACATTTTGGAAAGCTTTTGCTTATATAAGAACTCTGAGAGGAAATTGAATGTTGAACTGAATGAAATGACCGGTTCTTCCGGTCGTTTCATTCAGTTCGTTCTTCCGGGCCATAAAAAGAGCTCCGTTTTAAATTTAGTCTTTGTTCACGTTTTGCTATAAGTCAAAACAGCTCTTTTTCTGCAGAGAAATCCCATAAACCTGAATTTCCCATAATGCTCCAACCACATAGGTGTGAAATTGTTTTTTTATGACAATTAACAATAATTAGCCCTTCTTTCTTTGTTCTTTTGTAAATGAGTTCTTTCTCCACAGGTCCTTTGTTCAGCTTCGACGTCCATGATGACATCAGACTGGTGAACGACGCCACCGTGGAGAAAGACGAGGTGAGGATTATTATCAGACAAACAGAGATTTGGGACAGGATGACGTTTTAATGTGTGCTCTGATTTGAACAGAATCCTTCAGATATTTCGGTTTGGGTTCATTTTTTATAAAACTTTTTAAAATTATTTTATTTTTATTTGAGACTTTTCAGAAGAACAGAACTTTGCACAATCCATGGAGGGAAGACATGCATTCATGCATTCATCTCTGCAGAACAGAACTTTAGAAGGGGGTTAGAAACCAGCGGTTACACAAACTACACGTGCACAGCTAAAAATCTACAACAAACCCAGAAAACAATTTCCTTCAACTAGATGCTCTCACAAAACTAGGTCTGAGAGGTGTTCCACATTTCACCAACTTATCTCAGTATTTTAAAGTTTTCCGTCTTTAGGTTTGAAGAGAAGGTAACTTTTTCCACTCGATAATTTTCCGTAATGTCAATCCAAGGATTAAAGTGGGAAGTGGGACTGACGACAGCATTCTTCTTCTTTTTTTTTTTCAGAGTTTCTCCAGGGTTTTTAAAGATCTTAAATTTAATAATCTCAATTCTAGGCCTTTGAAAAATCTTAAATATGTCCAGACTTTCCAACTTTCAGTCTTGTGAATAAAAAAAAAAGTGTTTAACACCTGAGAGGAAATGTTTACTGAGGTGGTCTGTGTCTCGCTCCCTGTACTGTACAGCTAAAATAAATCAATAAATAAACCAACAGAAAAGCATTCATAGACTCCTGATCATTTCACTGAGGTAAACTTCCTCCACAGTCTTAAAATACATTTAATTACGTCTTAAATTTATACTTTATTTCATTCATTGCTTCCTTTATTTAAAGCACTGTCTGCACTGGTTCATTTGGTGGCTTGTAGTTTCAGATGTTATTATACTGTAACAAAACTACAAGTCCCATCATGCAGCAGCCGGACATTCAGCCTTCCTCGTGAAGGAATATGGCCGCTCTGTCCCTGAAACTGGTTTGTTGTCGTTTTTTGTTTTTGTTTTTTTTTTTTCAAATGATTTGGTTTGAATTTGAATGAAGGACAAGAAAATTTGTTACATTAAAAGAAATTTGACAATATTTTTTTTTTGTATTTGTCTTGAATTTGGTCTTTAAATCGTCTCAAAGTGTTCAATTGATCTGAAACTTGCAGAAATCCTGTTTTTAATCTATCACATAGGTACCTGTCAGAACCCTTTGTTGCTGCGCCCCAGAGGAGATACTTGTAAACCCATCTTTCCTGCTTGGTTTTTGACACCATCTGAAAAATAAATGTTAAAGTGATTAAGTTTTTAAAATTATTATTTTATGTCTTGTGACTGCTGTTATGTTTTCTTTCTTGTGCTGTTCAGCACTTTGGTCCTATGGTTGTTTAAAGTGTTTTATAAATAAAGCTGGTATGGTTCTTTAAAGTCAAAAAGTAATAATAGTTATAGCTTGTATTGTTCTTTGGACATCTCTCCAATAATTACTGTCTATTAGCAAAAATATCTCATGAATTACTGGACAGGTTGTAATTAAACTTACAGAAAGTAATTATTGGAGCTGACCCAGATCCCTTTTGTGTTTTCTAACTGGCTGTAGAAACCACAAAAGTGGCTATCTTTCAGTCAGTTTTAGTTTTTATTTTGTTATTTATTTATTTAATTTTTTGTCTAAAGTCTCATGCAGGTAAAGTGGTTCTGAGGAGCTGGTACGAGAAAAACAAGCACATCTTTCCTGCAAGTCGCTGGGAGCCGTACGATCCCGAGAAGAAGTGGGACAAATACACGGTAAGAGAAAAGCAGCTGAAATGATTTAGGATCAGAGTTTATCTTCATGTTGCTGAGCGGTACGATTCAAACTTTCTCCTGTCAGGCCCCAGAAAGAAACAAATGTTTGTAAAAGATTACAAAATAAAGTTTCAATCTTAAATATTTTAAATTTGAAGAAAGTCGTTAAACCATTGGTAGGATTTTTTTTTTTTGCCCTTTAGGATAAAATCACTTTTAATATGATAAATGTCTTAGGTTGTCTTTAATCCCTAATCTGTGATTAAATTATCTTTAAAAGGTGTTCTTGTAAAAGTTTCAGAAGCTCCCTAAGTGTTTGATCTTAATGAGAGGATCGTTTCCACAGTCTGAATTATTACATTATGTACCTGCAGAGTAATAACCTTTTGTTCTTGATCCAAAAATATTTAAAAGTGTGATCACTCCGGGGAGCTAGATAAACAGCTCAGTGTGCTGCATGAACGTCTCATCCTTCAGGGTGGAGCCGCTCCATCTGACTTGCAGAGGCTTGCTGTAAAAAATATGTTTGTTATCAGATCGGAGCACATTTCTTTTCAATTTAACTTTTGTTTTCATTAAAAAATAAAATCAAATCGGAGGTGTATTGTTGCATGTTTACAACCAGATTTGGTCTTTCTATAATTGAGAGCGTGAGACAGTTTTCTGCAGACCTACTGTTGTAACTTTTAACTGATTAGTTTAACCTGAACGAGTTTCCGGAGGCTCCTGCTCAGGATTTTACTGCCAATAAAACAACGTGGATTTAGTGTCAGATATATATACTGCCTACTGAGAGCTTGTTATTGGCATCTCTGGGGGGAAAAGTGAGGAAACTCAGTGATCTGCAGCCCTGTCTTCACAAAAAGGGTGGAGAGATGTCAAGAAAGTATTTTTAACTTTCTGCTCCAGAGATTAATGTCAGACATTGTTGCACCAAAACAAAACAAAAGTTGTGAAAAAAGTTCATAAAATCCAGCTTTAAACTGTGTGAGTCCCGAGTCAGGGGGAGAGTGCGCAGCTTGTAGTTCGGAAGGCTTCTTGACTTTTATTAAGTGAAAAGAAGAGGAAGCATCCCGAAATGCCACCTGTTGATTTAAAAAATGCCTCCATAACCGTGATTCCTCTCTGCTACACCGAGAGGTTTTTCATGCAGTTTTAAGGAGCGTCTCTGTTCCAATAAGAGCTGAAGCTCACTGAGAAAACAACTTACTGTGTCTGATGTGTAAATATGGCAGCGAGGACACCTGCGTTCTGCTGGGTTCTGACACAAAACAAGTGCGCATTGCTCAGACCTGCTGAACTTGATTGGCGTGTTTACGTCGGTGCATAATTAGAGATATTTACTTTGAATAAGAAGAAGAAATGGAGGAAACGGAGTCTGCGACTTAATTTGCTAATTAAATTTATTTGGAAACAAACGTGTTCACTGAAAGATTTTTACTGCATGACACAGATTAATATCTTTTAAACACAACACTCAAGAGGCTATAAAAACATCAGAATACGCCCGAAAACTTATAAACCTCAGCAGCAAAACTACAGAACAGATGAGACAAAAAGTGATGTCTCATTAGGAGAGTGGAGTCACATTAAAATCTAAAAGAAAACATCATAATAAGCATGAAGTTTCATGTTTTTCCTAATCAAAATGTGAAATGTACAGCTTCAGTCTAAACTTATATTTTCTTTCCTTTTCAGATTCGATGATCATCAGAATCAAGCTCTGGAAATGTATTATTTCACTCTCGCTTTATCAAAGGTTCAGAAATTGAAAGATTTTACTTTTGTATTTGTAGTACTTGCCCCCTCCCTCCCAGATATACTCGACTTGCCCCCCTGTAAATAAGCACACATTACCATGTCTGTAAATGGCTCCTAGATCATAAAGATGTTGGAACATCTGTTCTTAATAAACATGACTGTGTCTAACAGGACTTTGAGTTCAGTAGCTGTTTGGTTTCTGAGCGTGTTTACGGCCAGTTTTTAACATTTGCTTACAAACTATAAACCGCCTCGGAGGCGGAAACCTTCCTCCTGTTTCCAGCTCCTGCAAAATAAACTCATCTGGCAGCTAAAGTGTCAGAACACGCAGAGGAGAAACTCGCTGGCTGCTCCTCCACCTGTGGCCTCAGGACACCACTCCCCTCTGTGTCACCGTCCCTCCTCCTAGGTTTTTGTACTTTCACACTCAGTTTAAAGACACTCTTAACGTCGGCTTTCTCTCAGAAATGTCATGCTGGCTGTAGCAGCATGTGGAGGGCACTTCTAGTTTTGTTCCAGCTTTCGGCTCTTGATCAGCCGAATGCCTCGGCCGCAGCTGTCACCCCTCAGGACTGCAGCCTGGAATGCATCCGTCAGGTAGGTTCTTCTATAAATTAAGGTTTTTCTCATGTATTCAGGCTTTAGCTAACAAGATGTTACATGTAAGAATGGGAATAATTGTGGCCCCGTCCTCTGCTGTGAAGAAAAGCCGTCGTTCTAAGAAGTACCCCTAAAATCCCTCTGAGAGTCAGTGAAGATGGACTTTTATTTTGTGGCTGTAGGTGCAATCTGACTCAGCCGATTTCGGAAGAGGAGTTCAAGGCTTCATACAAGGTCTTAAATAGTTTTTTTTAATATATGTTGTCATTTTCATAATTCTTTTAAAACAACTTTAACGTGCGCTCTACGCACTCAAACACACACGAACAAATAAAAACAGCACCTTTTTTCTCTGGCATTTCTAAAACCCGTCACCTGTCGTCGTGGCCATGGATGGTTCCTGGAGCTTCTGTCTGCCTGCAGTAATCTTCGTTAGTCTTTCCAATCCGACGCAACTCAAAGCTCCTTTATCCACTTTCCCTCTGAGGGAGCAGTCTTTCTTTCCCAACGAAGTGCGATCGTCCTCCTGGCTTGAGGTGGTCCAGAGTTGAATAATCTTTCCTGTTTTGATGTTTGTCGAAAGTTCTTTGATTAAAAGGATGTTCAGTTTGGCATTCGAGGAAACACTCATTTTAAACATTTTAGGACCTCTGTCCAGATTTTTTTTTAATCTTCACACACTCCCATAAACAATGGAATAAGGTACCAAACATTTATTTGTGTTTATTAAAACATTTATTTTTAGTATTTCTCAGGACTGGATAAGAAAAGGAGAAGCAGGTAAAAAAAATGGTGAAAAAGTATTTCTGTTTTCAGACTTTATCTTTTAATCCATTTCCTAAATGAGTTTCTAAACAAAATTAGCACACACTAGTATATATTTAAAAAAGCAAAATGGAGACCATCTCTTTTATGTCTTTTGGTTCATCTTCCACATCAGTCCTTGAGTTTTAACTTTTTTTTTGGAGCTGAAAGCCTCAGAATAACTCTGCTTCAGTCGATCACAGGGCTAAATATTTCTATATGGTTTTTGTTTATATAAAAAAGGCAGAATGGTATAATAAAGTTATTCTTATTTTCTCTAAAGGCAAAGAAAATATGTCGAAGCCCACAACTGCAAACGATCCTGAAGTGTTTTTTAGTTTGACCATTTAATGTTTTATTGTGTTAATGTCCCAAAGAAACTTGACTTGGAGTTAAAATGTCTCCCACAGTTTTAAAAACATGTAAATGTGTGAAGAGAGGTCTGAGAATGTGATGTTTTATCTGCTGCGACTTTGAGAGAACAGAGAAACTTACGATTCTTCAGATAAATCCTCTTCATTAAATAACTCCCAACAGTTACTTTTCTTTTGCTCTGTTCTGCAACTTGGATGAAATCTTCCTGTTAATAGGTTGTTGTTTTTTTAAGCATTGTTGTTTTTTTTTTTACATTAGCCATTCAGGTACCAAAACCTTCAGCTTATTCAACTTTTGGTATTTGTATCTTTTGTCATTTTAAAACATTTCATTTTAATCTTTTTGATTTTTCTTGAAATAAATTAGGCCTTTTCATTTGAGTAATTTTACTTTTTCAGTTTTTGTTTAACTAATTTGAGACAGACAGAGAAGCGTGACTTGTCCCTCCAGCGAACCCGTCTCCGCTGCTCTACAGTCCAGTGGTGGCGTGCTTTACACACTTAGTTATAAAACCACTAACAGTTAACTGGAATATTTAGTAGTGAGGAAATGTCACGACTGGACTTATTGCACCGGTGGCAACCTATCACGGTACCACGCTGGAATTCACTGAGCTCCTGGGAGCGACCCATTCTTTCACAAATATGTGTAGAAGCAGTCTGCATGCCTAGGTGCTTGATTTTATACACCTGTGGCCATGGAAGTGAATGGATGGGGGAGTAAATACTTTTTGCAATATAATGTTCTTCTTAGTTGCTCAAAACAGGTATGAAATATGGCCTCACATAACAGAGAAGTTCCTATCTGTTCACTCTAATCTTTCAACACATTAAACTTATAGATGCATTCTTGGTCTTTTTATGAAGCATAAAGTTCAGACGGCTCACATAACTGAAAAAAAAAAACTTAAGTTGACTTAAACCAGAATCTGAAGGGTCATAAGTCAATAGCTTTAAAGAGCACAAAATTAGGAGCCTGTTTCTTATAGGCATGAGTCATTTTGACTCATTTTTAAAGGTTGTAAAATATAACAATGAAACAAAATGTGAGAAAAACCAAAACACATTAAAAAAAATCTGATCCAAATAGCTTCACAAAGTAAAACAAAATGTGTTGGGTTTTAAAAATCTATTTAGCCACAAAAGTATTTCTACCATTAAAAGTTCTTGCACACACTTTCAGACACAGATTGTCATTCAGACTAAAGAGTGGAAACTTGAATCTTCTTTACGTCCATGTTTACATATAAACACTCATTCAGTACTTGTGTTTTTGTATTTGCACTCATGCAGTTTGTCTTTACAATCACACAAATATGCGTTGGTATTTAAAGGGATTGGAACAACGACTCTGACTGGAAGCTGAGCCAAAATATCTCCCCACATTTAATTCAAATCAGAGTTTTTGTGTAATACATTTCAAAGAGCTGCAGGCCATTAAAACACAGCCCAGGAAAGAGTTGGAGAATGCACTAAATTACATTATACGACACAGCTGAACTCCACAGAGAGAAACCAGAGAAAAGAATCTGAACAAAGTCGATAGAAAATAATTGGCTCCACATAAAAAAAAAGTCTTTAAATTAAATTCCCAGTGAACATTAGAGGCATCATTATGATGTGAAACACAGCCTTATATTACAGGTTTGGAGACAGTTAAAGTTTCAAGCTGTCATGCATAAAAGTCTTCAGTAACTTTTCTTTGTGCATATTGCAATAATTCATATTTTACAGTTATGAAAAAAGCAAAATTTGAATCGAACCAGTTTCTCCTTAGTGATGGGGTTTTGAAAATGTTGCCAAAAAGAAATGATAGTTTTTTGTATGTAGATTTTAGTATTTTATTGTTTTTTAAGATGAATCATCAAACCACAGCTGCAAAATATTTAGCCATGACAGATCAGATGGTACTCGTTTCTTTAGACAACCGCCTCAGAGTTGCATGAATGGAAAGTGACAGTAAATTATATTTCAGATATTTTCTACACGTTAGCCTGAGTCAGAGTCAGCTGGCACTTCACAGCTGCTGGTCATCATTTTAAATCAGCTACAGCTTAAAGTCAATATATATAAAATAGATCAGTTTTAACCTTAAAATCTCAGGAGAATCATGAAGGTTCAATACTTTGAAAGTAAAACTTATTATCTGTGGATCTTTAGACTGAAATGAGTTCTGTTTTCAGACTCAGTTATTGGATTTTAGGCTAACAATAAAGCAAACATGAGAAGTTGTATTTTGTGTGAGAATCCAGTGTGATGCTGAGCACTGAATGACTTATTTATTTGCTGAAGAAGCTGAAACTGAGTTGTTAAAGCTAAAAGAAGCAAAACAATAGCTAGAAGCTAAAAGGAGCATAAAGTAGTTAAAAGCAGCAAAAGGTTGGCTAAATGTAGCAGAATAGTAGCTTAAAATTAAAAGTACCATAAAAAGACAAGAGATTTCAGTGTATTTCTGTGTTCAAAATGTTTGTAAATAAAGTTAAATATTTTGAAATGTAGAGGTTTCAAAAAACAAAACAAAAGCCGTAGCACCCATCTCCTGAATGAGCTGAACGTTTTGATATATAAATTAAAAACAGCACAAAAAGTATCAGAAAAAAGAAAGAATAGTGCTACTTGTTATTGTTGTATGTACCCATACAACGATGAAATGAGTTCTTGTATTTGATTTATCTCTCATGGGCAGTGATTTAATCTGCCCTGGGAGCAGCCGGGGATTAGGTGGCTTGCTTAAGGACAGCACAACATATGAGCATCCCGGGGACACAAACCTGTGATTTTCTGGTCCCAAAATGGCTGCCCTACCACTGCATCACAGCTGAGTAGTGTGAATGTTAATAGATAAAACAGCATTTTGACCATGAATCTAATCCTTATTTTTGCCTTTTTCAGTCTGTGAAACTTGAAACTATGCATGTGTTATATATTCCTGTCAAACACAATGAAAAGAACGCACTTAAAAATGAAACGTGACGGTAAAATTCCTTTCTTCTCTGTAGGGCCAACCTGCATGTGAATACTGCAGAGTGACCAGAGATGACATCAAGAAGGCTCTGGGTCTGAACTCCATCAGTGCGTTTGGAAGTAAGATCAAACAGACTGCCTGACCTTTGTCTCTCTGTATTACACAAACAAACTGAATTAAAGCACAGAATGACGTGGCTTCAACAGTGTTTTCTTGGTACTAAGATGATGTTTATATATATATATGGTTGGATGGACGGACGGATGGATGGACGGATGGATGGACGGATGGTTGGATGGATGGATGGATGGACGGATGGT
>JAOXNZ010000210.1:26395339-26417654 GCA_028566095.1 Kryptolebias brasiliensis | reverse complement strand
GATCTATATAAAAAATTCAGCAAAAGTAAAACTCAAGTCATTTCTCCTCAGGTTGTATTCCATGGCCATGTTTTGAGCTGCTCGGAGATGAAGACCCGCAGATCTGTCAGCATTATGTTCATGCACCAACCGACATAAAGATTGAGTTTGTACCTGAGCCAAACCCTGAATCTGACACAGCTGTTGTTTCCTGGAAGCCCAGTCATTATGGTATGTTGAATCAGACAGTTAACCTGATACACATGAAGAGTAAAACCAGCTTCAGTGTTTGAAAAGTTCCATGACACACCTGTGAAAGTGGTTGTGGAGCTTCTCTTCTTCTCTTATTGTTCTGAATCTGATTCTGCTGGAGGTTCATCTTTAGTTTAATTTGGGCCTGCCCCTAGTTGCTTGTTCAAATTACTTTTATTATGATCAAAACAGCGTGCCACTTCAGTAAAAGACTGCTGTTAAATTGCACTCGGCTGCACACCGCTCCAGTGCCAAAGCCAGAGACTCTCTGCTTCTTGGCTGCACCTAGATGAACAAAATCAGTGTCAAAAGACAACTTTGGCATAGTCCAACACTGACTGAAAATGATTCTGACTCAATGCTGGTAATTCAAACCAAACTCCGGTCGTTAAGGGACCAAACGGCCCTTAGTAGAAAGCCCATACTCCTGAGGTCCATTCCTCTGGACGCCACACTGTTGACCAGGCAACGTATTTTTCATAAACCACTTGTCATTAAATTTGATCTTAGTATTTATATGAAAATAAAAGATTTTCTGTCTTGTATTCAGTTAAATATGCAAGGGAAACAATTTTTCTTACTGGACCTTTTGTTTAAACTGAGAAATGTTGTCTAATCAGCTTTTGAGGCATGTATGTAAACAGCTGTGCTGAGAGCAAAACATTCATATCACCCTGAAAACCACATCCGCCACCATTTGGTTATTTAGTTTGGAGCAGAAAATCTTTTTCAGACAGCTGCTGTTTTAATCATAGTTCCATAGGACTAAGCACAAGGCTGCGGGAATTATGGTTGTACAGGGTGCTTCAGCACCCTTTCATGCATAAGGGTAATTATTGAAAGAATTTATGAAAACAGATTTTATTAGTTCTCCATGTTTAAATGCCAATCTTTTGATATTATTGAGTTTTGTAATTCTGGTATAAAAATCAGTGATGTGTTTGTGTGAAAAACTTTACAACCACTTCAAACCCACGAAAAAGGGGAGACTGGTATTGGGTCATGATTGCAATTTTTATAGACATTGATTGTCCAAAATATACAGGATATTTTTAATGTCCATATACAGATAGGATAGCATGCACTGCCAGTGTGCGTTTCACTGCATATATTGTTTATATGGGTTTATGATATTCTTCATATGGTTGTTTAGGGTTATAAAAATTCACTAATGCTCACAGCACCCCTCAAGTGAAACATACTCCCATGGCTATAACTAAGAGCCAGAGGTTTCCCAAAAGAACCAAATTGTGAAAACTGCTGAACTCAAGATGAGTCTTGTCTTTTCAGAGAGTTGTGGAACTTGTCAGCCCAAAAGTGGCAAGTTAATTACATATAATTTGACATAAAATGATGGTGTGAATTGCTCAGATAAAATAAGTCATAGGTGTGTAACAGGGCTAAAAGTTTATTGCAACAGCCATTAAAATAAACTTTGCTGTTTTGTGCTCGCTGCAGGGATCGCCTTCCTGCGAGGCTTTCAAGTGTCAGTCCAGGCTTTGGGAAGTTTCACCTTTGTCTGTCAGCTGCTCCTCTTTCATCGTAACGTTTCCCTCTCACCATCAGACGCTCAAACGGTAGGAAAGGTGGCTTTTGCTTCTTCATCTGTGAGATATGCCCTATGACAACATGAACTTGTGCTCCTCACTAGAAGCGCTCACCATTATTCTCCATGTATGAACAATGGAGGGTGGTCCTCTCTATACCAGATAGAAGGGAAGTTTACTTTACTTATAAAATAAATCAAATTCATTCCCTCATTTTTCACAGGTGTATAAATCAGACCCATTCACCGGCCTCTCCCTGGGATCTCAGTATGCTGTTACTGTCATGGCTCTGCCGGTTCCTGAGCAATGGGAGAAGTTTTATCACAAAAAGATCTTCTCTACTCGCTGTAAGACACTGAAGCTTTCGGCTTCAAATGATCTTATAATTGCAAATTTGCAGTTTCATTAAGGTGACATTTAACATCTAAATTGCTCTTTATGTTGGCCTTTTATATCGTATTAGTGACGACATTTCATCTCTTGTCTGCTCTTCAAGCAATGTTCTTTTCTTTAAGTATTTTTAGGAGTCAAAAACAAAAACATGTAATATATTGTTTTGCAGCATGTGCAGAGAAGAACGGTCTGGAGAACTGCAAACAAGGTAAGAAGAACTAGTTACTGTTCAGTCTGATACAGTTGTGATCAAATGTGTGTTTAGGTGTACGTTTCTCACCATGTGGTTGCAGACTGGTACCCGAAACATGTGGAGGTCCAGCAGGAAGGTTCTGTCGTCACTGTGACCTTTAACCTGGCTCCACTGAACCTGGGCATCAGGAGCTACTTTTGTCTGTGTTACGCAAACGGCATGAGGAAATACACAGAGATAATACCTGTGAGTTTTTAATAAGGACTTTTGATTTACACATATTTTCCCAGAGAAACACACTGAGGCCTCTTTAGTTTCTTCAAAAACATTGTTCTATTTTAGATCTACTTCCTCATACTGACTCTGTTTTGGTTTTGGTTTTCTTCTGCTACTTTTAGTTTTTGTTTACCTACTTTAAGTTTTCTATCCTTTTGCTACATTTAGCTTATGGCTATCCTTGGCTTTTAGCTTCCACTCTGCTACTTTTAGCTACCTTTCTGCTACTTTTGGCTAATATCCTGCTACTTTTAGATTAGTGCTAACCTTCTGCTTTTTTGGCTTTAAGCTACTGTACTTACTTTTGGCTCCTAGAAAACCTTTTAGTTTTTGCCAAACTTTTGCTTCTTTTAGCTTCTAGTTAGAGTTTTGCTACTTTTAGCTAGCATTTTCCTGCTTTTAGCTTGTAGCTACCATTCTGTCACTTTTGGCTACTGTTCTATTGCTACTTTTAGCCTCTACTTAGCCTTTTGGTACTTTTTTCATAGTCTTTTGATACTTAGAGCTTTTAGCTCAATTTAGCTGCTTTTAGCAAATTTTATTATTGTATTATTTAACTATCTTTTAGCTAGTGTTCTGCTTCGTTTAGCTTTAGCCACTCATTTTCAGCTTCTTCATCAAATTTCAGCAGTCATTCAGCGCTCAGTATTCACACAATATCCAAGATACACAATTACTGAGCAGTAACAGCGCCCTCTGTGGCCATGTGGAGTAAATACAGGATGCTGCAACAAATCAGACCTGCTGAGCTCAGAACTGTCTTCATCATTCTGGAGTCTTCTTCAGTCAGTTTTAGGATCTATTCAGCTTGTTTCAAACCCTGAAAAAACAGAAGGATAATTTCATACATCTAGCAAAGAGAATGATGATTTTCATTTAAGGAACCTTTTGGTTGATTCACACTTGATTTTTTTTTTCCTTTATGTCCACATTGTTTGGCTATGAAGAAAAAAGTCTGAGCCTCAAAGTTTACAAAAACATGACCTATAAACTGTAACCACTACAAAATCATTACCTCGATGCAAACCAGGGTTGCAACTGTCTACAAAAACAGGAAACCTGAACTCTACCTGACGAAAACTCTTTTAATTTAACAAGTTTACAAGTTTTTGTACATTCATACAGATCCTGCAGAATAAACTAGCTGTATACAGCTGTTTTATGTGAGTTTAATTAATGGTTATTCTGATTTTCCTCAGAATTCCTCCATAAACAAAACGTATCACAGCCATCAGCTGACTGACCTTCAGGAAGGAACCAACTACACTTGTGAGGTAAAGAAAGAGACTTCACCAACCTTTGACCTGTTTCCACCAAAAGGCAGTTCATGGCAAATAAAGTGTTTTAGTGTCTGGACTTGTTTTGGTTTTTAGACTGTTGTCTTTAGTATTTTGGTTCAAATCATCTCATTGGGCACTTTCAAATATAAGGGCTTGCTTGAGAGTCCTAGTCATCGAGCACACACTCAACAAGGCAAAAAGAAAAGTGGTACGATCTGTCCAAAGGAGCATGTGGCATCTCTATAAAAGCAAATATTTTCTCTCATGATAGGTGGACATAAAATCAATGCCTAAAACAAAAAGAGCATCACTGAGCTGAGGCATACATATATCAGTGTTGCATTTATGACTGACTGAGAGGCCTGAGAATCAGTTGATAATTAATTAATCAAACTAATTTCCAAAGTAAGAAATTAACTTTAATTCTAAATATTTTCTTCTGTCATAGATTGCAGCGAATGAAATTGATGCAGTGAGGAAAACCTTCAATATTCACGTCATCAGCACCCAGAAAGGTAGGAGAGACTGCTGCTGCTTCTGAGCCACTTTTACAATTCATGGTGGAAGTTTCCAAGCTGTTTACCTTTTGTTATGAAGTCAAAAGGTGCTATTAGTGCGATAAATAAATTCTGTCCATTAGCTGTGTTTAAAATACAGTATGTGACTACTGCCAAGATTTCATGACCTTGGAAAACATGGAAAACATCGGAAAATATGTGCCTTAAAACTACATTCCTCCAATAAGCAGCCTTAGGAAGGTTGATAAAAACTACCTGAGTCCTCACATGAATTATTACGTCAGGTTGCATGAAGACTTTAAGATCTCAGATAGTCCTTTCTTTAAGACTGCATGTAAGTTATGGTTCCATTTAAAGAAATTAGATGTTATTGCAGGTTATGTTTTAGGGTGGACTTAAACTATGATGTGCAAAATACCATTGTATAAGAAAGGATTGATATACCACCTGCATGTTAGATCAGCCTAAAAAAGGTAAATGGTTGCTAAGTTTATCCACAAACAAGTAAAGGATGCCACCCATTTATTACATATTTTGAAGTTACAAAAAAGACTTATTTTACTTCATGTAGTGTTTTCTTGGTCACTCAGAATGTTTATAATACAAATCATTTAAAAAGCAGATGTGCAGGACTATACAGATGACACAAAGGCTCTTTTTTGTCACTATGTAAGCACAAGAGTATCTTCTTGTTGTTATGAAGTCACCATTTACTTCTTCCATGTGCTTTTGTAAAATTCAGACCCATTGAAGAGTGGCCTGATTGGCTCAGTTTGATCAGGAAGTGAGTGTTTTACTCAAAGTGTGCTCATCAAAGTCCAACATGGCGTTGTTGTCTCATTACAGCTCCTTCGCCCTCAGAGGAAGCCTCTGACCCCACCTCCCTGGCTGTGGTGCTACCACTGTGTCTGACTGTGGTGTTCGTACTGGGAGTCTTACTGTCTGCTCTCACCTGTCGAACGTCCAATACATGCAGGAAGAATCTTGACATAAAACCAGGTGAAAACACAAACCAGACCATCTAACTAAAACCTGACTTTACATGATTGCCAATTCTTTGGATTCTGTTAACAAATAATCTTGTGTTTCTGCTCTTCCATGTAGAAATGATCAGGCTGCATGAAGAAAACAAGACTAAAGAGGAAGTGGTGTTGTTGCCCAGAGCCCGGCTGACTCCTCCACGTCTTCTGATTTGCTACAGTAGCTGTGACGGCCCCGCTCATGTTGAAGCTGTCCTGCATTTAGGAGCCTTCATACAACAGCACATGGCAACTCAGGTACTCTGCACATGTTGCATATTTGTTGTAGTTTTGTCATTTCAGCAAAATTTTCTAAACATACTAAGTGTTTTTATAAGATACTTATGAGTTTAGCTGATTTACTGTATATCTTGTTGTCATGAGGCTTTTCTTGTATATCTTCTCAGGTTTGCCTGGACCTTTGGGATTCTCTGAGCGTGGCTGAGGAGGGCAGTATGGCCTGGCACTGTCGGCAGATCCAAGAGAGCGACTTTGTCCTGGTCATGTGTTCTCAAGGGTTCAGGAAAAGACATGAACCTGCAGAGCCAGGGAAGAATGAAGAAGATGAGGAGGAACCGGATTTAAGGTCAAACTCTCACATTTCTGAGGCAGTCATTCGGCTTATTGGAGAAGAGGTGGGTCGAGCCAAAGCCAGGGGCCAGGACTTGTCTAAATACATGGCGGCTAGTTTTAAGTACTCTGAGGAAACAAACATCCCCACTGCGCTGAGACTAGTACCTCACTACGCGCTGACGAGTGACTTACCTCTGCTCTTCTCCCACCTTCGTGGAGTGGCCCTGCACAGGCCAGGGGGTTACCTGAAGATAAACCACATCACAGAGGAGGGCTTTGCTACTGTACCGGCAGGAGCTGCTCTGCAGAGGGCAATCCACGAGGCTGGGATGGCCATGAGGGCAAAAAGACCGAGTGACTGAGGGGACTTTTAGACCACAATATCATGGGTGTTCTCAGCTCAGAAAAGGAGACTATTTGGTTCTTAAACAGATGTAACTATGCACTATGACTTGTGAATAACACACTTTATGCATCCTGTTTATGTCAAGGACAAAAATATATTTTCTTAAAACATGTCTTATTATTATTTATGTCTTGTAAGAAGCTGCTATGACTTTAAACACTTTATGTTGTTAGTCTGCAAAGTTACTCTTTGAAAATATTTGTTTGAAAATGCTGGAAGTATTACACATTTGTGTTTACAGACATGCTTTATTTATCTGTATACATTTCTCATGTTAATGTCTAAAAATGCAGAGATCCTAGCCTTTTGTATTTTTCTGTTGAAGTGAGGACACAGATATCTAAATTGCATTGTATTTTACATTATTTTTTGTTAAAAACACTTTTCTTTGTGCACTAAACATCTTATAAAGCATATAGAAAACATGTTTTTTGTCAATCTTTGTAACAAATACCGGTGCTTAAGTCTGACTGAAATTTTGCAGATGATATAGAAGTTGCAGGGCTGGAAGAAAACCTTTTTTTAGCATTGGTCTAGATTATTTTTAACTTTATCTGAATAAAAATGTAATTTAAAGTTCTCATTTGGAACAGAACTGGTTTAATAATAACAATAATCATAATAACTATCCAATTTTACAAAATAATTATCAAATTTGTACCAAGTAAAGCATATATTAAGCACGTTTTGTCAGTCTTTGTAACAAGTACTGGGGTTTAAGACTGACTCAGATTTTGCAGATGTTATAAAAGTTGCCAAATTGGAAGAAAATCCTTTTTTTAGTTTTGGTTTAGATTAGTATTAACTTTATCTGAATAAAAAACGTCATTTGAAGTTCTCAGTCGGTACAGAACTGGCTTAATAAAATTCAAGTTATCTAGCAGTTTTTTCCAAACAAGTAGGTGTATGGACAGTCGTAAAGAAAAAGTCGTATTATTTACTCGAGTTACAAAACCTGGCAACCCCGCTAGCAGCGTCACCGGTGCTGCTTCATTCAGTCTCTCTGACAGGCGGCGTGGAAAGATGGTGCTTGACTTGGACTTGTTTCGGACCGACAAAGGCGGCGACCCAGAAATCGTCCGTGAGACTCAGAGGAAGAGGTTTAAAGATGTAACTCTGGTTGATAAGCTGGTCGCCGCAGACACGGAGTGGAGAAAATGTGAGCCTCCTTTTACATCTTGTAGTTCGAACCGTAGCAGCTAAGCTAACGTTAGCGCCATGGCTAATGCTTCTAAGGTTAGCACAAGAGAGGACCTATCTCCGGGGTGTAAATACATTTAATCTCAAACTGCAAGATTGCTTGTTGTGTCGTTATGCAACAACTAAGAGTTGAGTTTGGTTTGAGTTCGCGTTTTATTCGGAAAAGGAAAAGGAGAATAACACCAGTGAGGCTAATAATGTTAGCCCAGCTAGCTAACACAATTTAATGTATCCGAATTAGCCGAATGGTTATAAATCCTCTCAAGCAATAAGTGTTGTTTAAAACGGCTTTTTAGTAGAATAGTTTTCAGTCCACTATGTATTATATTTTAAATTACAGACGATTATAAAGTGGTGAGTAATGTTGAGTTAGCTTGACAACATATAATCTGATGCAATCCCAGCTAGCATCAACCTCGCCCTGCAGTGCAGCTACACACACTTTCCTCCTGGTTCCACGTGTTTACACTAATCTTTGAAATATAATTGATAACCCTAACTTGCTTCAAATATTTGTGTTTTTATTATTATAACCCCTGATGACAGTTATGACCAGGTTAATAGAGCTGCTGATGTATCTCAGAGACACACACTCCCATGATGCACTGACTGACAGATTTAACCCCTGACAGGCCGCTTCACTGCAGACAACCTCAACAAAGCGAAGAACCTCTGCAGCAAGAGCATCGGGGAGAAAATGAAGGTACTTTGTAATGCCCTAGAGTCAATATTTGTTTCCTGTGTCAGTATTTAATCAACCAGGTCGTGGTGATCGTTAATGTCTACGTAGAAGGTAGCTGACCTTGCTTTTCCAAAATTGCTTCTTTAATTCTGTCTGGCAAGTGAGGAGCTTTGGACATTGACAGTTCAACAACAGTATACGCTTGAGACTCCTAACCAGTCAGAACTCAAGAAGACTTTCAAATGAAACATCTTAAAGAAAGCATTCAAGCATTTAGAATCATTTGATCACTGGTCAGATTTAAAGAAAGGTTTGAGTTTTTAAATTGTGCATCTTTAACATGCAGTAATCATGTGTTAATGCAGAGGAAGGAACCAGTTGGAGACGATGAGTCTATACCAGAGGAGGCGCAGAACCTGGAGGCTCTAACAGCTGAAACATTATCGGTATGAGCAACTGTACTCCGCTTATGTTGCTATTTGTTCTGTCGCTGTTTCTAGCTCTGTTTTTTTCTTCATCAGGCCCTGACAGTTACACAGATCAAAAAGGTGCGTTTGCTTGTGGACGAAGCGGTGGAGAAAACTGACAAGGAGAGGATAAAGCTGGAGGCGGAGAGGTTTGAGTACCTGAGGGAGATCGGCAACCTCCTGCACCCATCTGTACCCATCAGCAATGATGAGGTAAGTGGCTCACGACGGGGACAGAAAGAAAAAACATGGATGTTTTTCCTTCATCATGCTTGTTGTTATAAATGTAAACACATACAGTGAGATAATTTAATTATGTAATAGAGTTGTTTTGTTTTTTTAGTTTGGAGTTAAAAATCTTTAGAAAAGAAGCTTTGGTAAATGTTATACCCTTGACAATCTTGACCCGTTGGCTTCATACAATCATGCTTCTGTCAGGAATCTGGGTGTTATTTTTGAATTATAGTTTTTTTTTTTTTTTTTTGCTCTTGTCAGGATGAAGACAACAAGGTGGAGTGTACCTGGGGGGACTGCAGCGTTCAGAAGAAATATTCTCATGTTGACCTGGTGGTCATGATTGATGGTTTTGATGGAGAGAGGGGAGCTGTTGTGGCTGGGAGCAGAGGCTACTTCTTAAAGGTGAGTTTATGAACACAAACAAGTTACCTGCTGGAGACGAGCACAAACAGGCCTGCGTTCTTCTGTCCCTCCAGATACAGACTGTTCAGACACACCTCACAGGGGAATTAATGAATAGTGGTTGAATTCCTGACCTGCAAGTTTAGAAATCAGCTGTTGAGCAGTTTCCTCTTCCGTGTTGTGTTCAGGGCCCTCTGGTGTTTCTGGAGCAGGCTCTGATCAACTATGCCTTAAGGATCCTCTACAGCAAAAACTACACCATGCTGTACACACCGTTCTTCATGAGGAAAGAGGTCATGCAGGAAGTGGCCCAGCTCAGCCAGTTTGATGAAGAGCTTTATAAGGTTTGTAAACATTTACTGAGTTGTGTCTAACTTTAGACTTTGTGTCCCATTGACTGTATCTTGCAATATGGAGCATAATATTAAAAAAAAAAATATTTTACAAAATGAATAACCGGTCAAGTTAAAGCAATAGGTTAGAAGTGGGATGTTCATGTCTTCACATTGTTTTCTGTGGATCTTATATGCAAGGGTGCCCCCTGGAGGCCTAAACAAATAATTGCATGGAAGCAGTTATTCTAAATTTAGACATTGTGTTTTAGTAGTATGTGATATCAACTGATTCAGGTCAGGGACATCACATAAGTGTTGTTCCAGATGTTTACTTAATGATCACATCAGACATCAGGACTAGGAAGAAACGTGATCTCACTGATTTGTGCTGATTATTGGTAAAAGACACTTTTTTTTTTAGAACTTTACCTCGCAAATTGTTCAGAGTACCTCTTTTTATTTATTTTTTAAATAATCTGACCTCTGCCTCCTCTCATCCGTGTTTCCTTCAGGTGATCGGTAAGACTAGCGAGAAATCAGATGACAGCTCCATAGATGAGAAATATCTCATTGCCACCTCTGAGCAGCCCATCGCGGCCTTCCTGAGGGAAGAGTGGCTCAAGCCCGAGGACCTGCCGATCCGCTACGCCGGCTTCTCCACCTGCTTCAGACAGGAAGTGGGCTCCCATGGGCGGGACACCCGCGGAATCTTCAGGGTGCATCAGTTCGAGAAGGTCAGATGTGGTGCACAAGGAGTGTTTTGCTGCTTTTAGCTACTATTTTGCTTTTAGTTTTAGCTCATCTCCAGCTGCTTTTAACTTTTAGTTTGTATTCTGCTTGTTTTAACTTTTAACAAATGTTTCAGCAAATGTCAGCAGCGTCATTCAGCTGTCAGCGCTCAGACTGTATTTCTTTAGCTTTTTAAATAAAAATCAATACACATGTTCTCTGTAAACATTCTGACCTGTCCTCATGCTCATAAGGAGAGTTTGGAACTGAGCTTCATGTTTCTGGTTGTAGATAGAGCAGTTTGTCTACGCCTCCCCACACGACGGTAAATCCTGGGAGATGTTTGATGAGATGATCGGAACAGCGGAGGAGTTCTACCAGTCGCTGGGAATTCCTTATCGTATCGTCAACATTGTCTCCGGTATTTCTCGCACAACACAGTTCAGTTTTAGCTGCTTGAAAACACCCAGAATCCTGTAATTTGTGTTTATTTACACACAGCATCTGATCAGCTAACTGTGTGTTTTGTTATCCTCTCTGCAGGCGCCCTAAATCATGCAGCCAGTAAGAAGCTGGATCTGGAAGCCTGGTTTCCTGGCTCGGGTGCCTTCAGAGAGCTGGTCTCCTGCTCAAACTGCACCGACTACCAGGCCAGGCGTCTCAAGATCCGCTACGGACAGACCAAAAAGATGATGGATAAGGCAAGTGCACAGCTTCAGAACAGCTTGGGATGCTAATGAGGCGTGACGTTTAGACGGGCAGAATGTAATCTGATATTCAGTTGAACAGGGTTTTTTTCTCTTTTGAAAAGGTTTCTAACAAAGTGAAATTACCCAGAACTATCTGAGCTGCAACAGTGATAAGAGCTGGCTGAATTTTCCTAATGAGGAAATGAGTTTAACTGCTGCCAATTTTCTCATTTGGTGAAGGATACACTTCACTTAATCTGTTTGGGAAGTGATCAGATAGGACAAACCTTTGTATTATTAAAGAATTGTTAAAATGATTAAAACAAGTCTCGTTAAAACTAAAAACAAATAGCTGAATACTTTCTCAGGAGTTCAAATCTTCATTTCTAAAGTTGACTCCAGTAAATTAAATCATTAATGGCTGCTAACAAAGCAGACCGAGGCAGGTACCATGTGGGTGAAGCTTGGTAATGAAATACTGAGCACAGCCTGGAAGGCAGTTTTACAAGCTGTGCGCACAGAAATAAAAATTGGTCACGCAACACGTGGATGCACAGCTTGCTGGTCACAAACACTCAGAATGCTGTGGGACCTCCAACAGTCGCAGCCCATTGAGATACTGACCTCAGCTGCATGAACCTAACATGCTCTGTTCTTTTATTTGGGTTCCACAGGCAGAGTTTGTGCACATGTTGAACGCGACCATGTGTGCAACGACACGTGTGATGTGTGCCATCCTGGAAAACTACCAAACAGACGAAGGGATCGTCGTTCCAGAGAAGCTCAGGGAGTTTATGCCTCCAGGTAAGATGTGTTGACAGGCTACACACGCTGTTCTTAGAACATTATTCTAATTTTATATCCTAATGTAAGATGATGATGAGAGCAACTAAACCAAGAGCAGCACATCTTTTGTTTCTGCTGGTAAACTACATTTATAGCTACCTTTTTGTCTGATGAATATTTTACTAACTCACCATTTTTGAGACTCTAGTAGACAAATTTAGTCACTAAAAGGATTTTTAGTTGCTGAAAATAGTTTCCAAATCATTTGTTCAGTTCAGAAAAACCTGCAGGGAGGGACAAAATGTCCCTTGAGGACTTGTTTACAGCTGAAACCAAGTTCCAGGTTGATATCTGGAAGGATTTAAGAATATTTATGGGTTCATTAGTGACTGAAATAAAACTTGTCCTCTTTGTGACGTCCACCTGAGTGAAGGTTTGCTGTCATGACTGCTGAGTTTACTGCAAATGAAAGTAAAGTGCTCTTCACTTTGTGATCATCTGCTGAATAACAAAAATTAAAGGCCTAGTATTCCTAGAAGGAATGCATATCACCCGCCACCTTCCACACGAGAGCTTTAAATTAAGATCTTATGATGAGAAATTAAAGCGTTACTGTTCAGCTCTTATAGTCAAACCTTTAAGATGACGTTATGTGTGATCTGTTAGCACTTAAGGATCAGTCTCAGCTACTACCACCAAGTTTTAGCTCTAACTAAAAATGGCTGAGTCATAGACATTTTCTGTTGGCGTAGTTTGATCAGCTGTCATCTCAAACTGTGTTGACTCTAAATGTTGGTGACTTGTAGATGTAAATTCATTGATCACTTTCTTAAAGTTTCATTAAAATCCATCCAGTAGTTGAGATGTTTTGGTAACAGACAGGCAGACGAAACATTATTACCCTCAGCAGTGGGCGATAATAAAAACTTGGTTTAATGTGCTCTCTGAAGTCTTTACTGGCCCTAAGATTATAAAAAATTTGGATTAAGACTAAGATTATAATTTCCTAAAAGCTGTGTGCACAGATCTGCTTTGATAATTTAGGTGTTTATTTCAAATGTTCGCCCACAGAAACCAAAATATCTTCCCCTTCAAAACAACCCAGGTCAGGAATATGTTTAATGTAAACACTAATATCGTTATAATATCGTTTAATAAACTGGGTATAAAAATTTGTCCAAAATGTAATCTCAGGAGCCTAATAAACCCTTTTGTGTTTTAAAAATAGAATGTCATAACTTGTTTATTGTGAAGCTCATTACATTAGTGGTCATCCATCCATCCATCCGTCCGTCCATCTGCTTTTCCTTTCCGGGTCACGGGGAGCTGGTGCCGGTTTCCAGCTGTCGCTGTGCGAGAGGCGGGGTGCTACATACGTGTATTTTCTAAAATATTAGGCTGTTTTTCCCAACAGTTTAGCCATTCTCTTTGGCTCATTTTTTTAACCCTTTTCCAATCTTAAAAATTCCTTAAATTTCTTTCCTTTTTTTTTTTTTCTCCTCCACCTTCAGGTTTAAATGAGATCATTAAGTTTGTGAAGCCAGCCCCCATCGATCAGGAGGTGTCCAAGAAAGCCAAGAAACAGCAGGATGGAGGAGGGAAGAAGAAGAAGCAGGGAGGAGGAGGAGGGGGAGAACCAAACCTGCCCAACGCCATGGAGAGCATGTCTGTCAACGACTCATAGACTCCAAAACACATCAGCTGCTGTTCCTCAGATAGATCCTGATGGAACAGAGCCTCGAGTTTAATTATGATGATCAGGGAGTGTTTAACTTGATATGAAATAATAAAGTTAGAAAAAAAAAACCCCAATTCAAATCCCCTGGAAGGTAAATGAATCTAAGGACTGGCTCTGTCCCATCTGTGTCCATCTGAGTGGAGGAGTTTGTTCATCTCATGCCCTCATAAACCTCTCTGTACTCGCACCTGTCCTCTGTCCACTTCCTGTCTGTTTCTCATAAATACAGCACCAAAACGCCTAAAACCAACAGGCACCGAGTTGATTTATTCACCTGTTGATTTTATTCAGATTGTTCAACTTTAGGAAAAATTCTTCTTCAGTTTTAGGCTTCTCTTCATCACAGGCGTCTTTAAACTGCTGCTGCTTGATGTCCCCTTTGACTGAGACGTGGACGTCCTCTGTATGGACTTACAAATGTAACACGATGAAGTGGCACTTACTGTAAACAATAAATATAAATAAGAGAAACAGACTCTTGTGTCTTAAATGAAATGTTTAACATTCAGAAATGATGTACACCAGAGCTTTTCAACATGTGGGCCATGTTTTATTTATTTATTTAAAAAAAAAAAGTCATATTGGGTCTTTTTAAGGGCCACAGACTTTGTTTAAAATAACTTCAACTTCATCAAGGACAGCAGGGATTCTGTCTGAGTTTGAGCCTTAGAGAAAAAGTCACTTTTCTTCAGTTAATGTTCAGCTTCTCTCTGGGATGTAATGACAGCTCTGTTTGGTGCAAAGCACCCGATGGTCTCTTGACTCCGGTGAACAGATGTGAAAAGCCCCCAAACTTTACCTCTACATTCTGGAAAACAGGCAAAAAAAGAAGTTCGGCTTTAAGCGTCTTTTCATGTTGTAAACACTGGTTTATGACGACTTTCAGTTTGGTTTTGTTTTTTGGCTTCAAAGGGGAGGTCTTAAATCTTAAATCTTAAATCTTAAATCTTGTGACTTTTGCTGTTGTCTTCTGCTGCGCAGGTGAAACTGGATCAATCAGCCACCTGCTTACAGGCGCTCAGCTTCACCCTCCCATCTCCATGGTCACGGTTTACCAAAGATTGTCTATTTGACAGATGCACTGTTCAGTTAACTTAAAATGAGGCTCAAGGTATGAAAGCAGCTCCGATGTGCATTTCATTTTCTCAAAACAAGTTTGAGTTTCTGACAGCTTTATGGGATCCAAAATGTCTTTAAAAGGGCTGTACTTGTTGAACAGATCCGGAGCCCAAAGCATTTGCAGCCAAGATAGGCCTGTTTGTTACATAAAAATGGGTAAAATGTAAATAAAATAAAATAAACATACTCCAGTAATGTTACATAAAAATTGGAAGACTATTTTTTGTTTGTTTTTGTAAAAACCTTCAGTTTTAATCTAAAATGATGGTCCAGGGTTTGGTTTTAATTTTGCAGGTAAAAAAAAATCCACACATTAATGCTCTTTGAGTGAAGATTAACATAAAGTCACCTTTTAATGTAATTACCCTCAGTGATGCTCCGCAAGTCCCAACTGTATCACAGCCTCCCAGGAACCTGCGTGATTTTAAAAATAAGTTAAAGATCATAAAACTTAAAGAAAAATGTGAAATTGATCCTACTGTGTTCTGTAGGAAAGTGTCAGAGCTGATTATAAATCCAACCCACAGGTTGTTCAGTAGCACTGATGAGAGGAAAACTAAATAAAACTACTTGCAACATAAAATAGTTTCTGATACGTCTAAATGTATGAAGTTTGTTTTTGTAACTTTGCTCATAATGTGCTTTTCAGTTTGTAGATAAAAGATAAAACTAAGATATTTTACTTTTGAGATATTTTTCTGACACAGTTGACTCAAAATAATTATTGGCTAAATTTGAAACAAGGATCTTCCTCAGAATACAGTTTGGAATGACTCTCAGCTACTACTCAGTATCTGTAGAACTGGCTGAGCTGCAGCCATTGTTGGGTTGACTGAAGTCACTTAGCTGTGGCGGCCATCTTGAATTGGGAAAAGTTTCTCAGTTATAGAGATACATCCAATGATTACTGTCTGAGTTTCATTAAAATCCATCCAGTGGGTCACGAGATATTTTGCTAACTCTGCAGACAAACAAATCGACGGGGGAAAAACATTATCGCTTTTCACTTTTAATGATGGCCGATAAACATTACTGACTCATCCAATTTATTCATATCCTAAAACAAGTATTTGAACAGCACTGTTGGGCCTGTCTACTTCCTGGCATGTCTCTTGACCAAATGGTCCTCGGCTGCATGTTTTCCATTTATCAAATAAGAAGCACAAAAATACCCACTGCTCAGCTTTGTGACAGAGGATAAAACCTAAACTCTTGTTTTAATGTCTAAATTAGAATTTTATCTTAAGGTTTTTCCATTTTAAGGCAAGAACAACTCAGAAACATCATTGGAAGTATGAGTGCAACACCTGATAAGGAGCAATAAGGAAGAATCATTTTGTTACTGATTAACTCCAGCAGACTTTGTTCCCCTCAGAGCGTAACAGCAACAAGAAACCAACACCTCACTTTGACTTTATTCACTGATTTAGTTTCTCCTCCTGATTCATTAGTTCAGCAGGTTCTGCTCAGCTTCTCATCAGGATGTATGAACTTTTAGATGAGGAACGTGAGATCCTGTTTGTTGCGAAGGTAAATCTGGTTCCTGTGTTCAGACATCTAACACTGAAGGTTTCAAATGTAGAAAAACGGGAGAGTTTGGTTTTTTCAGCTTTCAGTTTTTAATCGTTTCACGTCTCTTCCTGTAGTTCCTTGGTCGGGTTGAGGTGGTCCGACCTTCTGGACTTCAGATCCTGGAAGAAGCGGCTCAGAACCTGAAGGTGCTGCGTGGAACCATTTCAGCTGATTTCTGTTATCACCCGCCACCAAAAGGGGAAGGTGGAAGATAATGTTTTTGCCAGTGTTTGAGTTTCTGTCTGTTTCCAAATGATCTCCTGAACCTCTGGATAAATGAAACTTGCAGGCAATAATCAACAGATCGTTGGATTCAACACGATTCAAAATGGCTGCCACAGACAGTTAATCTAAGAAAACACAAACATGGCTACAAGTCACTCAGTTTTACAAATATTGAGCTAACATTTGGAGTGGTAGTAGCTGAGGCTGATCCCTAAAACAGATTCTGAGCGCGCAGATCTTTGTGTAAAGTTTTGCCATCAACTATTTTGAGTCGACTCTGTTAGCAAAATAACCCAGGAACCACTGGATGGATTTTAATGAAACTTTGAGGAAATAATCACTGGATGGACGTCTACAACCGATTTACTTTTGGCACCAATCCAATTCAAGATGGCCACCACAACTAATCCACACTAGCCAGCACAAAAATTGCTATAAATCAGACAGTTTTAGAGATATTGAGCTAAAATTTGATGTGGTAGTAGCTGAGTCATCCCCAACACATACTCTGAGTGTGATATCATACTGTGCATAACGTTTTTTTCCAGAGTTTGACCAAAACGGCTACAACGCTGTCATTTCTAAACATAAAAGGATTTTAGTCTAAAACTCTGGCATGAAAGGTAGTGGGTGATATGTGCTCCTTGGAGAAATGTTTGGTGTTTAATTTTTCATTTTGAATTTATTTTTGATTATCTTGGGACAGTTTTTGTGGATTTGTTTTTCTTTGGGTTTTCTTTGAGTTGTTTTCTTGTCCCCTGAGGTTCCTCACTTTTATTTCTATATTCGTTGTTTTCTGTCTTTATTGGAATTACATGTGATTGTTTTGTGTCTTTCGGTAAATGCCACCTATAAATTTCCTTTATGTTTAGTCATTCTTGTGGCTTTTCAGCGCGTGACACGGCTGATCTGAATTTGATTCATTAATTCTCACTTCTGTCTGATTTGACAGCTTTTAGAGCCTCCGTTACTAAAATATCTTATAATTTTTAATAACAATTATTAGAATGCTTTATTTTGACCATCTTGTCTTGTCAGAACTCCAGTGGGCTCTCAAATTTTGGTGTCATTTTTATAATTTAGACTAAATGTGCTTCTTAAAATCCTGGATGGAGAAAAACTGGTTAATTCTAGAGGAAAAGTGTTCATTTCAAATCATTCTCCTGGTTTAAGAGATAAATGTGCAAAGTATATTTCTTCATCTTCTTTACTAAAACAAGATTTAAACATTTTATTCACTTTACCTGCTTGTATTTAATCTATTTCCTCTCATTTCAAGACACCAGATCAGTTCTCCTCAGAAAAGACAGCAAAGAAAAGCAAAGTGCACATTTTCCTGTCAATTAATGGAATCGACCTTTTGGAAAACAAAACTAAGGTTTGTAATAAAAGCATTTTGTTTTTCTAAGGATTTATGTTGACTTATGTCTGGGAGCATCAGGTTAAGGTTCCTCCTCATCTTTGCTGTCCTCAGTTTCTCTTGTACTCGTGTCCTCTGTCCACCGTCTCCTACTGTGCCGTCCTGCCGTCTTCACCCAAAGTCTTTGGTTTTGTGGCCCAGCATCCTGCAGGAGACATGTACCACTGTTACCTGTTCCAGAGCAAGAAGTTTGTGAGTATTTCCTCAGCAGCAAACTCTGGAAAAGGCACACCAAGAAACTAATTAAGGAAAAAAGTAGCTTACCCTGCCTCAGTCAGATGTCCAGATGTGAATTTTTACAAACTTTTTCAGGCTCATGTCCTGATCTCAGTTATCGGTGATGCCTTTCAAGCTGCAAAAAAGGAAGACAATATCAGACGAGGAGGACGGGATCTGATAGTAGAAGCACTCAGACACAAGGTTGGTCCTCTGTTGCCTGTTTTAAATTAAGATGAGTAATTATTTTAGCAGTCCTTAGGGGCTGTGGCAGCTTGGTGGTCAGTACCACAGTCTTGTAATCCTGAGGCTGCAGGTTTGAGCCCTGGTTGCAGCAGGAAAGGCATCTAGCATTAAAAAAAAAATTGCCAAATTGTTTGTGCAAGTTTGCTTGCTGTGGCAACCCCTGAAAGGAGCAGCCGAAAGAACTTATTAATTATTTTAGAAGTCCACTTTATTCTAACAGACTGCAAAATGGCATTTCTTGGAAATAAGCACCCAGTTTAGTACAGCTAAATTAATTACTAAAAAGTAAATGATTAATTGATTTGGTGAACATCTTCATTTAGCCCCTCTCTCTTTTTATTTCAGAATAAAATGCTGCAAAAGGAGAACGATGAGCTAAAAAGGAAGCTGGCAGCAAAAGATAACTAGCAGTTTGTGTAAATGCTGAAGTACTTGTACAAACATGAACACAATTATTGTGAGAAACAGTTTTTCTGTGTTTCAGAGTCTTTCCTCTGAAAAAAAGAGAGAATAATCGAATGCAAATGAGTGATTTTTACTGTTTTTAAATGTAAAATTAGAATATACAAATATGCAAACAATGAGATGAAGTACATTTCCCAAAACAGCTGAGTTATTGTTTAACTTGTGACTCTGACTCATATTTACTTACCAAATTTGTGTTGACGGAAACCATAAATGCAAAATTTACCACATGTGGCCTGAGAGCTGCAGTTGCAGATTTCTGTCCTGGTGAAGCAAGGGATTGGCAGTAAAAAAAATTGCTTTAGGAAGAGAAATTACCCTTCTTAATAACTAACTTGTAGATAACTAAAATGCCATTAATATCCCAAATTCTGAAGTATTATATTAGTCTTTAAACTAAATATATGTGCATTCAATTCATTGCAGCTGCTAAAGCGGCCCCTAAACAGCAGGGGGCAGCAGAGAACATCCCTCTTGTTTTTATAAAGTAGATTGATGCGTTCAAGTGCTGCAGTTTTGTGTTGGAATTAATGTTTGTATATTGTCCGCCTCCGTGAGAAAACGAATAAAGTCGTAAATGTCATACAAAAAGGCGGCTTTGTTTGACATGAATTAATATTGTATATAGTATAAATATTTTGAAAGCTGGTTCATGAAAAACGCAGGTCATTTGTTTATTATTTTGTTAAAAATGACAATTGAGTTTTTATACCACAGAGATACTTGAACGCACCATTGTCCAGTTCCATCAAGTCGCGACAGTTCGACGGATACGTGAATGCAACACAATGTTAGCGTAAACTGGTGAGATGCTGACAGAAACTTAAGAGCGAACTGTTTGATGAGAGAAGGTACGACTTTGCGATGCCCGTTTAGTTTGCGAGGAACCTAAAGTTTAGGGCATTTGGTTTATTAAAGTTACAAACGTCCGTGGTCGACAGGTACAAGTTTCAGAGCACGAAACAAAGTTAGCTATCTGAGTGACGCCACCCGAATTCCGCTACATAAACGTCGCATTGTCAACTGATTGTTGTGACACATTCAGGGACACCACCTTTCTCTGAAAATCCAGACAACTCCTGCTTCTCCCGAGACTCTGGTTTTGGGGGACAGAATGTCTTCGTTTTATCCACCTGTAAGCGGTCTGTAGCCGGGCGGAGAGGGGGAAAAAGTTCGCCGTCATGGGGACGCGCTGGTCTCGGAGCGGCAGCAGCCTGCAGCTCCTCCGGGAAACGCAGACCTCCGAGCGGGGAACAGAAGACGGAGACGCCGATGACGACAACGACTCTCTGGACGGGCTGCACAGGAGAGAGGACATCGCTCAGTTCCCGTACGTGGAGTTCACCGGCAGGGACAGCGTGACGTGTCCAACGTGTCAGGGGACTGGACGAATCCCTTCGGGTCAGTAAGGAAAGCAAAAATGAGCTCGAGAAATGACATTTTCTGTGGAAATGTAGTGAAAGCTGAGTGCTGAGTTATTTATCTGTCTGTTTAAAGTCAGTAAAATAAGTTAAAATGAGCAGAACAGAAGCTGAAATGAGCAAAATCGCAGCTAAAAGCCACATTTGCCGCTTGCAAAAGTGTTGCAAGAGGCTAAAATTAGCAAAACGGTGAAAGTTAAATGTAGCAAAACTGAAGCTAAAATCCAAAATGAGCAGAATTGTAGCTAAAATCTAAAATTTCCAAAACATTAGCTAAATGTATAATGAGGAACAACTGTAGCTAAAAACTATAATTGTCAAAGTAGTAGCTAAAATGATCAAAACAGTATGTAAAAGTTAAATGTAGCAAAAAGCCAAAATGAGCAAAATAGTAGTTAAAGGCTAAAATTAGCACGATTGCAGCAATAAGCTAAAATGAACAAAACTGTAGCTAAAAGTAGCACAACAGGAGCTAAAAGATAACAGGATCATAAGAAAACAAGCAGAGCAGGTTTCCCTGAAGCACTTTCCAGGTAACTGAATGTTGTGTAAGTTTGAATGTTGACTCGACATTAATAAGACAAAAAACACACAAAAAAAATACAAAACTTTACAAGTAATACATTTCTTTGGCACGTTTGACCTAAAACACTGATGCTACAGCAACAGGTTACATCTAATTCAGGTATTTCAAATGTGAGAAATTTTCTGATGATTTCTTTTTAACATATTTTACTAATCAAAGTGTTTTATTGTGTGTTTTTTTTATACAGAGCAAGTGAACGAGCTGGTTGCACTCATCCCATACAGCGACCAGAGGCTGCAGCCACAACGGACGTAAGTAACGACTTCCTGCTGAAGTTTCAAACATCCGAGTTCATAAAGACTCATCACGGAGAACTACTCTCTGTCAGATCTGAGGTTTTGTGCTTTGGGACTGCCGTTGTGTTTTATAAACCACACTTGTCCCCTTTTTACCCTGTTTTAATGTCTATTGAACCAGTAAAGGTTTATTTTTACTTTCTACACTGTTTATATATTATGGCTTGGTTTTTTGTTTAATAAATAAAAGATAGTTCAATTTATTAGGTTTTCTAGTTCATCTGAGGTTTTCTTCACCTTGTTTTGAGATCTTGGACTGAACCTATAGCACCTTTCTAGCCAACCAGGCCACTCAAAGCGCTTTACAGCACACTTACCCATCCACACACACATTCATACAGCACTCTACAAAGCTAATCTGAATAAATCATTCTATAGAGATTAATCAGTGCTTTAAACTCCATTCAAACACTGGTGTGGCACATCAGAGGCAATGAGGGGTTCAGGGTCTTACCCAGGGACACGTCAGCATGTGACTGCTGCCAGGAATCAAACCTCCAACTCTCTCATTGGAGGGTGACTGCTTTAACCACTGACCCACAGCTAAGAGTCCAATGATTGTTTTTTATGTACTGATACTTAAAACTACCTTGATTCTGTGTAGAGACTCTGTGGGATTTGACTGATTTGTTTGATTCATTTGGACACATCTGTGTTGTAGGAAGCTGTATGTGGTCCTGTCAGTTGTGCTCTGCCTCCTGGCTTCTTCGCTGGTTGCCTTCTTCCTCTTCCCCCGCTCGGTGGTGGTGGAGGATGCCGGGTTACGCTCGGTGACCGTCAGATTTGACCACTCCAATGCGAAGGTCCTGATAAACATGACGGTAGGTTTCATCTCATTCTTGCAGCTCAGACTAAAATCACCTCTTTTGTCTGCCTAAACAAGCTGTTTGAACACGTCAGTCCGAGAATCTAACTATTAGGTACACCTGTCCAACTGCTCATTAACGCAAATGTCGAATCAGCCAATCACGTGGCAGCAACTCAATGCATTTAGGCATGTAGACATGGCCAAGATGATCTGCTGCAGTTCAAACCGAGCATCAGAATG
>JAOXNZ010000210.1:26356179-26376311 GCA_028566095.1 Kryptolebias brasiliensis | reverse complement strand
ATATGTTTAAAAAAGTGTGTTTTTAATTAAAGTTTACTCAGAATTTCTTGAAAACTTGTGGATAAAAATAAAAAAATGAAAATGGAGAAATGAATGCTGAACGTTTAACAACTTTGCTGAAATTTGTTGAAAACTTAACTGTTAAAGTTAAAACAAACTGAACAGAAGCTAAAAACAGCAAAAGAAGACAAAATTAGAGCCAGTATGCTGGAGTAATTTCAGAAAATAAATGTTTTTGAAGGAACTGAGGAGATCTTAATGTATTTCAATGGGAAAGTTTCTTCAAAGTAAAGTTAAATAATTCCAAAAGCACAAAAGTAACAAATGCCTAAAATCATAGTACGCTATCCTTGGTTGAGCTGATTGTTTTCATATATGAATCGTTAAAAAAGCACCAAGTTTGCAGAAATAGTTTGCAAAAACTGTACAAAAGAAACTCTAACCAGACAACAGAATAAGGAGGTTTATATGAATACTTTCAACAGGAAAAAAAAAAAAAGGTTTTGCAAAGAATAACTGACTATCAGAAAACAAAACAGTCTAAAAGGGTCAGTGCATTTCTTGTACTTTCAGGTGAACATATTGTTTATTGCAGCTAATGATTTTTATCTTCTTCATGCTTGAGATCCAAAACATTGTAGATTTGCAGATGTTACTGTGTTCATTGTTTTCATCCTGACCACCAACACGCACCATTTCAAGCAGCATCTCTCAAGCCAACGTCTTTAAGTAGTAAAATAAAAAGAGATTCGAAAAGAGGTCTTTTATATTTTGAGTGGTGCCAATACCATAAGTAAGTATATATATATCATAAGTAATCTGACTCTAAATAATAAGAAAAACAACTCTCGAACAATATTTAAAAGTAAGCAATGTTTTCCAGCTGAGCAGATTTGTTTGATTTTGCTACTTTTCAGACCTTTTAAGTAAATTAAGAAAAAAAAGTCATAATTATCAAGCTTTGATTCAAACATCCTCAGTCTGCCCTGCTATAGTGAGGTTTCTCTGGTGCAGCAGGAACACCTCTTCCTGCTTCCTCTGAACTCAAACCATGGCAGAAAGAATAAGAAGCAGCTGTTTTCACATGAACAGGGTTGTCCTTGTGGGGCGTTGGGAGTCAGAAAACAATCAAGTCAGTCTGTTTCTGTTCGAGTGATCATAACACATTTAAATATAACCAAAATCACACCCCGGTGAAGTGGTTCACCGCCTGCACCAAACAAATGAGAGACTGGCTAAAAAAGCATCGTGTCAAAAGGGCCACCACAGTCTTGCTACTGCAGACCTCGTGTTTTGGGCGTGCTAATCTTTGAAAGGATTTTGGAAACCGATCTCTGAAGTGTTGTCTTATTTGTGTGATGAGATCTTTGCAAAAAAAAAGTTGGAGTTGGAGCTGTACAGAACCTTCCTGTAGTAGAAACTTCTTGCAGTAAAGCTGTGTTTTTACATCTTTTCCTTTTTTTTTTTGCTGAACCCTGAAGAATGTACAGAATTTCTGGAGGCAATAGTTGAAGTTACTGTAACGTGATTGTTTTTAGTGATGACTGAAACATTTTATTTGTGTATAAATTTCCAGTGATAAACATGAAGCTAATCAATTTAGCTTTTCTATTGTGTTTTCAATATTAAGTTAGCATCTATGCTAACTTAATTTTTAGGGATTTAGGGTTTTTTAACATGTTATTGTGCACTCTTTATTAGACATGTAAATATATAAAACTGTGTTTATTTATGTAAAATAAGCCATAGTCATTTTAATTTGTAAATGTGTCAACCTCTGTCTCTTGATTCCAATTTCACTGTTTTGATCAACATAAAAAGTTTAACAGCTTCCTCCTGGTGTTTATTTACAAACCTGATAATTGCAGATAATCAAGATGCATTGCTCATTGTTTCAAATCACATTTCAGCCCTCTAAATAGTAAACTGTGGCCTTTACCTGTTCTTTGGGTCAAAAAGGCCTCAGTGACACATTTGAGGCTAAAGATAAATGCAACAGTTGTAGAGCCAACGAGTTTAATGCTGGGAGCTATTTCCTCTTCCTTCTCCCGTAAATAGGATGTATTAAATAAGGTCATCTATGATGTATGATACCCCATCACCACCACCCTGCACTCCCCTCCTCATTTCCCCTCAGATCATCCCATGTCCTCTACCTGTTTTGGGACGGCTGAAGGGAAGAGGACACCTTATCTTCACAGAACTTCCTCATGGCGAGAGTACTGAGAGCCTGGTCCGCCCTGCATGCAGATACACACAAAAACACTCACACTTTGAGCTTGGAGTCAACGATTTTCCATCATGGGACTTGCATCAGACTCCAAAAGTACATGGAAAGGATACAGCTGGCATGGGCCACAGGATGAAGCAGTTTCCACTGTTCCTGTGCAGAATCCAGCAGGCTTAATTCATCAAACAAATGAACAACTGAGTCTGCATAAAAATAATTTATCTTTTCAAATAAGCCAACAGATACATGGCTGTGAAACGTTATTGAATCTAACTGGACATGCATGGTTGAATAGTTGAATTTTATTATGTTCCTGCATTCTACTTCAGCAACATTTAATGCAATCAATGTGTGGATATTGGAATAAATCAGAAATTTAGTTGTGGCTTTGGATTTCTCTGACAGACACACTCACCCTGCAGAGATCTTGCTGTAGTGCATGTAGGCTGCAATAATCACGCCAGTTTTCCCTTTATTGCCCTGTAGGAAGGAGTAGGAAGCAAAAGATCATCATAGTGCATCAGCTGATTTATGCAACTTTTCAGATATGACAGTTTGAACAACAATGAGACACAAACAGAGAAAAGGTGAGACAAAAACAGAAGCAGAGAGATGTGGAATTGCTTCAAATTAAAAAGCTCCCTGCAGTGTTTTACTACACACTTCCTGACACATTCTAAAGACATTCCAGAAGCAAATTCCAAAAGTGACCCCTCCAGATAGCAGTAGGAAGGCCCCTTGAACACAATGAGCACAAATTAAAGCTTGTTTTGCAGCGTGCCTCTCTCAGCAGAGGATTTCTTAATGACAACTGGAGTGATCTGCAGCTAACAAACAATTTCCTACAGCTGAAATGCTCTGGAGAGTCGATGAACCCAAGAAGTAGTCTGGTTTTACCATTTTAGTTCTTCAGACCAAAAAAGAAAATAGTTGTGGGAGCTCAATCATCCTCAGCATCAGCAAAGGAAATCAAGTCGCTCTGCTTTTTAGTAATAAAAAGATACAAACAAGCTGAAATAATTTGATTTTAAGTGTCTAACATTATGTTTAACATTTCACATCAGGAATAATGGCCAAACAGATCAAGTCTGAATAATTCTGTACAAGCAGAAAACAAATAGTGAGTTACGTCATTACAGCTCCGATATCAATAAGGAACTGCAGTGGCTCCCATTGACCAACATGGCTTTTCATTGATATACAAGCTAAAATTTTCTGACAGATTAGTAATAAGGCAGCTTCAATGCTTATGCAGCATTTTATGACATTGCTAATATAGTTGTTTCTCTGAATATAAAAGGTTCATAATTAAAACTATTTCATCTGTAATTCCAGCTTTGACACAACCTTCTGTCTCTTAAACACACAGCCACATCTGTGTGTTTAAGAGCCTGGGAAAACACAGGAAGGCAGCCTATAAAAGCTCGGTGGCTTCCTGAACTCTGACCTTGCAGTGTAGGACCACCACGTGCTGAGGGTCAGAGGTCAGCCAGGTCTCCATGGCCTTACATATGGCACAAATCTTATCCAGTGGTGGGGCGTGGAGGTCGGGCCAGCCAAAGTCATGAACCTGTTGGTTAATGGGAGACATGAGAACAATGTGATCTGCATTCCCAAAAGTCATGTGATGAAGAGTACGTGAAGAAAAGTCCTACCTTTGGGTTTAGTCGGGTGATATCATGGCGTCGTTCTGAGAGATTCAGAAGCTAAAATAGAAAATAATTTTAACAGCAAATACACCAAACAAACAACATGTTTTACCAAAGCTGCTGTAATGTAGTGTCTGCTTGCCGTTTCCTCACCAGAAACTTATCCTGATGTTTGGATTTGAGCATGGCAGCCACCTCCTTCAGGTTGAGTCGATATCTTTGTTCCTCCAGTTTTGGAGGGAAGAAGACTGAAATGATCCTCTCGGTGATGTATGTCAGGTCGAAGTCGTAGTGGCGCTCCATCACACGTTCCATCACACGGTCCACACTGAAGCTCCTGGTGAAACAAGAGGGCAAACAGGAGCATTGTGAGAGACAGAAAGTGTGCATTGTGCTGATGTTTGGTTTGTGAATCCTTTAGTACTTTGTTATATTTCCAAGGAGTTTCCTCATGTGAGTTGCAGGAAAAATTCACAAAACAAATTCTCTCTCAAAATAGTCACAGAGTGGTCACAGGCATCTGGAACCTGTCTCGAACCACTCTCAATTTCGTTTCCATGAGCCAGAAAATGCAAGAAAAACTTGAGGGTTTGTTGACCTATGAAACCAAACTGTGACTGATTGGGGATCGAAAAGACAAATAATTTTGATCAAATTGAGACATGATTGAGACACAAGTAAAACATTTTGTGACTAATTTATTTGCACGTCATTTGCAGTAATGTTGCACATACAAGTACCATTTCAGTGAGAATCCAAGTGAAACTTTCTCACCATTTTGTGCTTCCAACTAGTCTCCAACAGTCACAGCCCAGTGAGGTACATGCTTTGATTTCACCTTCAAAGTACTTGTTAATCATATGGATTTATAAATTTACCCAACTATAAATGACCAAGTATACTAGCTTTTATTTCATTTGTTAAATTTGGTTCTCCAGATCTACTTGTAGAACTTCTGTGAAAATCTGATTACCTCTAACAGGTCTAACAAACTTTCAAACAGGGCCACAGATTGCTTGTAGTAGCCCAACATGAAACCTCACACAAAGCCTGACAGACAGAAACAGACATGGGGAGAATGAGAAACTGGATACTCTGTGTAACGCGAAGGTCAGATCACATTTATGTACTCTGTCACATTTGTGACACTAAATGTTCCACTGAGAACAAAGAGAAGGTCATTAGTCTGAGGAACAAGTGTAAAGGACACAGATTAGAGCTGACAGCAGAGGAGAGCAAAACATTAAAACCCTCAGGCGATATGTATTAAGTATAATGGGTCGATGTGCTTGTAATAAAAAATGGGATGACTTTACCTTGGTAGGGTATTCCTCTGTTTGGTGTAGTTTAGGGACTTAGTAGATCCCTATGGAAAACAAAAACAATAAAAACTGAAGGCTTAACCATAACTAGTTGACCACATGAATGATTACAGAACATATTGAAGCTGTTTACCATAATAGTGACAAGTCTGAGGAGCTGCTCATCTTGTCTTAACTCTTGTTTGTTGAAAGTCATCAGGTCAAAAATTACCTTTGAAATCATGGCCCCAAATTTTTTTTCAGCTAATTTTTGGATAAAACTATTGGCTGCATGTTTCCAATTAGTTTCTGTTCTTTAAATGAAAACTAATCCCAACAGCTACAAAAAGGAAAAAGTACTCTTGGTGAGAGAGGTAAAAAAGGAAATAATGAAAAGAGAAAACGTGTCGATCATTTCTCATCCACTTCTGGTCTGCTTCTTCTTCTCGAGTGTACAGTAGACACCTAACATGAAACAGTTTTAAAGCCTTGTGATGAGTAACTATATCTCTTTGGACCAGAACTTTAATTCTAAAAGTAAATATTAGAGGTTTTTAATGAACATTTAAATCTTTTGGAAGATGAATTCTGTTGTTTCTGGTGACAACTACGATCATGAGTTTGCTTTGTCAACGTCAAAACTGCAATATTGATAAAATCAAAATATTACCTGGTTTTGATTTACTCAGCATGTTTCAATTTCAATAAGACATCACTTTAAATCCTACCAATTTTTGCATGTAATGAACCAAACAGCCTTTAAAAATCAGCCTTAAAAGCTGATGTGTCATAGGAAACCACTGCTCTGGTTTTCATTGAGTTTGTTTTAAATTAACATCAGAGCTGAAAAAAAATCTTTTTACCCCTTGAAGATTTGAATATTTCTTTGACAGAATGGGTGACATTGAGGACATGAAGGGAAAGGGGAGGGTATTGAAGGAAAAGCGTGGAAGTGAAAAAGACGAAGAGACAGGATGAAGTGTGCTCACCATGTGTTGAATGTGCTGAGACGGAACTGTCCCTCTGCGTTGCTGGAAGCAAAAAGAGGAGGCAGTGATGATGATAAAATGAAAGAAGAGAGGAGAGGAGTGACAGGAAGCAGGGCAAAAGGAGGTAGGAGAAAAGAGAGGGGTGTAGAAAATGGAATAGAGGAAGGAAAGGAGAGTTAATTAAACAAATACACTCCCTAATGGATAAACAAAACTACTTCCTACAGCAATGTCCATTTTTTCCCTCTGAGCTGAAATGCTGTTGCGCTCCACAAATGAACCAATAAGATCCAACCGATCTGAGGGTTTGGCTTCCCAGAAGGAATTCAGCTTTCAGGAAACCGTACAGTGGTTTTGGGGGAATCATACTTTCTAACTGTGGATGGCCGTGGTGGGGAAAACTTGTCTTGTAAAAAAAAAAAAAAAAAAAAAACTCAAGGAAGGAAATAAGTAAATGAAGGAGACTTACCAGCTCATTGGATGGGGCTGGGATGCATGCAGAGGTCAACTGGAATACACAAAAACAGCCACATGTTAAAACATGACTGATCTGCACACAAAAAACCAACAAACGATGAAAGAAAATACTTTTGCTTCGGGACACTGATGGATCAAAGCTGAGAAAATAATAAAAGCAAATGTTCTAAGATAATAAATTAAGGACAAAAAATAAATAAATCATCAAAGTGCTTATATATAGGGTGAAGCTTTGATAAATAGTTTATTTGTTTTCTTATGATAATTGCTAATGAGATATAACAATGAGCTAAGATAGGTACACCTCTTGCTAATGAACAAAAAATAGTTAACAAGCTATGTTTAACAAATGTTTAAAAGACCAAAATGTGTGCAGGGGCGCATCCAGAAAGTTTCTAAGGGGTGGCCAAATGGGGGCCACTGTTAATCTTGTGTTTGCACACCAAAAAAACAAGAACCATAACAAGGATTTCAGGAATTTTATTCTGCTGTTGTCATATATAGGTTATTTGAAAAAGTAATCACCTCCAGATATAGGCTTAATTTGTTTTGTTTTTGTTTTTTACTTTACTATTGATATTACTGAGAATAGCACAATTACCACTAAACTCCTGAGTTATTTTCTCTTTTTTTAAATTCTTATTCATAAATCAAACTAGCATATCTTGTAAGAAAGCATACTGCTCGCTGCCTCTCATGCCAAAGTTTTAAACAAACATCTCACATGGAGTATAGGATGACTCTCAGCTACTACCGCACCAAACTTTAGCACAACATCTGCAAAACTAACTGAGGCATAGCCATTTTTGTGTTTTCTAAGGAACACTTGGCTGTGGCGACCATCTTGAACTTGGTTGACATCAAATTTGATAAGATGTAGATGTGAAGGAAAAACAAATGGATAAAACAGTTGTGTGGAACAGTAGCTTATTGAAAAAAGGTTGTTGTTTCTTTTATCTTTTTTGAAGAAAACTTCAGTCGAAAAGCGAAAATTATATCATTTTTAGACTGAGAAAACTAATATACATAAAGAACAAGCCATTTGTTTGCACATCCCCACATTTATCACACCTCTAAATCCATCAAATTAGAATCTAAGTTTATAGACAACCTGCTGACATTCAAGCTCTGCTGTTTTATTGCTAATAAAGTGAGTCTTCAAGCCAAAAATCTAAATAGCTCCTTTAGGGCTTTTAAAACAAAAAATGTGGCTATTGTTGCTTCAGGCTTCAGGGACAGAGCAGCTTGCCATCATTGATTCAATTTTTTTTTTTTCTACATCATCTCCAAGAGTGCTTAAAGACAATATAAGGCCATCTGTTCTGAACTGGAAATAAATCTTTCAGAAAAATAACGATCCTCCTTGAGTTTGCGAATCCACCAAGGAACGGTACTAAAATAAAAGAAAATGGAGGAAACAAAAGTAATCATTGGTTGTACATCTATAACTGATTAACTTCACCCTGATTCCAATCTGTTGAAAATAAATCTTATTGGAAGGATTTGGAATGAGCAGATCATACAAGAAAGAAAACTTAATACACTTGGAAAATGAAGGAATTTGCATTTCCTAAAGGTCAAAACCTTTTGAAAGCTGACTTCATGGAGTGTTGGCCAATAATAATAAAAAAAAAACATTGTGTTGGCTAAAACCAGCTATACTGACCTCTGAGTTAAAGGTTATACTGACCTTTTCCACAGTAGACTTTTCCACCTGTTTACTCTGATAAATTAACTACTAAAGAGTTTGTTTTTCCACACAGATCAAAATCAATGTTTTAGGCATTTGCTTGTTAAATGAACAAATCATGAATGTACACTATGTTCTAAAATGTTGGGACACTGGAATGTAAATAAAACATAGGACAAAATGATTTCTACACCAAAGAAATTGTAATTTACCAAAGAAAAAAGATTACACACAATGTGACAAAATTCAGCTTCTATGAGCTCAGTATAAAGTCAGTAGTATTTTGAGCTTGCAAATAATGTACGCAAATAACTTTAGACAATAAAGCTGTAAATTAAGCTTGTAAAATAAATCTGAAAATGAGCAAAGCTCCACAAAACACAAAGAATATAGAAGTGTTTTTGTGAACACGTTTACAGGTACAAAGGGTCGAATCTTCATGGAAAACTTAGTGACAAATAAAAAAAAAAAATCAAATGTTTTAATAAGAGGGTGCATGGCTTTAGGTCAGGAGGAATTTGGGTCATCAAACAACAAATCACTCTTAGTGTTCTTGTGCAAAGCAGACTCATTAAACAGTCAGAAATATGGCATTTTAACCCCACATCTGAATGTGTCAACTGAAATATTGAGTAATAACGGTGAAGAGCAGACACTGTAAAATGACATGAAGTTAAGGGCTTGTTTACAAAATGTTTAATATGTGCAAACATGAAGCCAAACATTGGGCTGCAAAGCTGAGGCAATGAGACACAAACAGAACGACCCGTCTGATTCCCAAGTCTGTTACGGCCCCACAGGCCAATGAACTGTAACCAAAGGAAACCAGAAGCTCTAATGGGGGGGGGGGGGTCTCAGAGCCACAATCATGCTTACGTAACCCACACATGTGCACACACTCATGCACAGCCATGTTCCTGCCAAAAAGCTCTTTTTGGACTGTTTATTTGGATACAGGAAAAGGGCAAGGGCTTGTCTATGTTTCATTGTGCACAAAGGGGAAGTTGCAGAGACCCTGAAGCTGGGGGGGTGTGTCTCCTCACAGTCAGATCTCTGTTAGGCTTTCTCTTGCCTTCTTTCTTTAGCACGAGGCTCAGTCACTTGCCACTGTGCCTACGTCAGTTCAGACATCAACAGGAAAGCAGAGGAACTGATAAAGAACTAAACTGAGACATGTTGTGTTTGACAGAAAAGGCAGGAAAAAGGTTTCGGCTAAATGACGGCTATCAGATGACAAACATGACAATGTTCCTGTATGAGTCACTTTTCTGTAACCACAGGGGGAATGACTTCTGAATCTTTTGAACCCTTCATGTTTTTGCTTTTCTCATAACTTGATAGGTTTGTAATTGGTCAGATTTTTTTTCAGCTGAGGTGAAAACTGATTCAAGCTGATGTTTAGAAATCAGAACATGATCTGTTACAGATTCCTCCCTTTTTCTTCATTGCATTCACATTACGGTTTTTCTGTTTATAGTTTCTTCCACACGTGTTTTTCAGTTAAACTACTGCTGCACACTGTTATTTCAACCAGTTCAGTTTCAGTATTTGTAATTTTTAGACATTTTGATTTATCTAAATGTTCCCCATAGAAAAACACTGAGATCTAATCAATTCCTTCAAAAACATTGTTCTCTTTGAAATCTACTTTTGCACACTTGCTCTATTTTTGTCTTGATGATATTATATGTTATTTTAGTTTTTGACTCCTGCTTTGCTGATTTTAGCTTCTGTTTTGATTTTACAATTCAGTTAACAATTCATTCTGCACTCAATTTGCAATTTCTTTCCTTCCCCTTCATCCCCCTCTCCCTCTCTCAGTGCCCAGTCGAGGGGCCTGTTGAGGGTGGCTGCTGAGCCAGGAAAAACACCCCGCACCACACCAGATTCCAGCCCCGCCAGCCAACACTTACGCACAAACTTTCTGCTAACAGACCTCCACCCATTTCTCCTCATCTCCTTTCATCCTTTTTGCCACATGACTCTCTTACCTCGTCTGCTCTTTTATCTGCTAATATCTCCTCCCTTTCGTCACCCTTACTCCTCCTCTCATCCCGCTCTGCTCTTTCCCCATTCTTTTTCACTTTCCTGTTAACATGAGTATATGTTCACGTTTTGTGGCCGTTCTGTTTTATTGTTCATGTTTCTTCCTTGGTTTATCTTCTTTCAGGGTTTCCATCTTGTTTTTTTCTTGCTGTACATGAGGAAATTCCTTCTAATCGCAGACTTTCTTCCTTTGCTCATCATCTATTCATAACAGTATTTCCTTCCTCTTTTCTTATACAATTTTCTCCTATAATCTGTTTCTAACAAAATACTTCCATTTTTATCACTTCTCCAGCTTCGGACCTTCCTTCTGCTGCTTTCTAAGACATTTTCCACTTCTTGCTATTTGCTCATGACCAGCTAGCTTGTTCTAACTTGCTCTGGATTCAGGTTCTGGCTGCATGTCTGAACACAATGGTAATTCGAGAGAAGTTTCTGTTTAAAAATACACAATAACATCAAAATTACTCCATTTTGTTTCTGTTTTGCACATTTTACTCCTCACTGAAACTCTGCTCCTTCCTCCACAGCCTATGCTTCTTCTCAGGTGGGTCCAGCTGGTGAAACTCCAAATCCCTGACCCTCTTGACCCTCTCCTCCATCTCTCCACACCAGTCCTCCTTCTTCTTGTGCTCGTCCCTTCATCTCTTGTTGCCAGCCTTCAGTCATCTTCCTCTCTCAGGGTTTTAGTTTGCTGCAGTGGCCCAGACTCTTCTGGCTTCCTAAACACTCTTTGATCCATCAAAGCCAGAAGAGGCATAGCAAATGGAAAACGCAGAGCCATATCTTCTCAAAGCAAGGCTTTCGAGCTGTGGGCTTTAGATGGATAACTAAGGAGTGAGGTAGCAGCTTTGGCAGGTTGTTACTGTGAGAAATGCAGGGAAAATGTTGGTGGGACTCCGATGCAGCATGTTCCAGAATGATTCACTTTGTCAGGGAGTAAATTAAAGGCCTAGCATTCCTATGGCCTGCTGCCATAGTGTAAAACTAAGATCATCATATGCTGGGAAGGGACACAGTTATAACCGTTTTGTGTTTTATGGGTTGCTTAGCTGTGGCGGCCATCTTAAAAAAATTTTTCTAGATGTTCAGTCAATGATTACCATTTTAGAATTTCCCTAAAAATCATCCAGTGGTTCAAAAGATATATTGCTTGCAGACAAACAGGGTTGACACCAACAGTTAATAGTAAAGTTTTAAGAACATATCTTGCATGATCAATTAGCTTTCAAAGCATAAGCTGCAGATGATTCTCCACTACTAAAACACCAAATTTAATTCAATATCTGTAAAACTGACTGAGTGATAACCATTTTTGTGTTTGCTAAAGTGGCTTAGCTGTGGCAGCCATCTTGAATCAGGCTAACTCCAAAAGCTAATTAGTTGCAGATCTACAACCAATGATTAGTTTCTGAGACAAGTAAATACACACAGCCACAGGCACAATCATTATTGCCCTTTCGCCTTCGGTGGCAGGCGATAAATATAGCAATTAACTTGGCAATGATTGTAAATGCCCACTATTTAAAACTGAAACAGATATTGTATATTAACACATCTGGACAACACACACTATACATGACCTAGAAATTTCCACACAAATGCATTTGGTTTATTTTCACACTGAGTAACTAAATTTAAGACATCCAAATGAAAAGGAGTATGGTAACAAAATTCTAGATGTTTTAAATATTACAGTCCTTAAAATAGCTTCTTTTGTTTTCATAAGAGATTAACTACCTCATCATTTTTAAATTACTTCTTAAGGTTTTCATCAGGAATTTTACTTTTTGGAGGACTGCTTATATAAAAGTTCTCAGAGTAGTTGTTCGTTGATTGTGCTTCAGTCTGCGGTCAAATTCATCCAAACCTCACGTGTGGTTCAGTTTTCTCTGAACAGTTAATGTTGAGATATGTCTGCATAAACTCTGGTGGTTTGCACTCTGTGGTGCAGCAAACTTTTTACTGTTGATGCTAGTAGCTACTAAAGAACTTCAACCCAACATAAGCACAAACTCTTGAGATGTTTTTGGGTCACAGGAACTTTTTCATAGCGCTAAGTAAAGCCTACAGCCTTAAAAAGTCAACTTAAACAGGTACATGAACTGACAGTAAAGCTTAAATTGATCAAAAGAATTATGTAATTTTGACTGAACATTTTAACAATGCAAATGCAACCACAGAAAATACCTGTGGTTGTACGTATTCCTATGGGGAAACCCCCCCATCTTCACATAGTAAATGTTATTTCATAGTTTTGATGTTTATAGTGTGATTCTACAGTCATATAGCTCTTGCTTGGTGGGGGTTTATAACACAACCTATATGACCCTTTGGTTGCTTTGTTGGGTGTTCTCAAAACGTTTATAATTGAATTTATCACAAAGTAATAAAAAAAAATCCCTGCAGAAACATGACCTCAAAAAGCTTTTTCCTGTTTTTCAGCAGTGCCTTTTTTTCTTCTAAAATCTGTTTTTATGCTCTCATGGATGTATAATTTCTACTGGGAATGAAAAAATGTTTGCCTCTGGCCACACAAGCAGTGATTACTCCTTATGTGAAAATCCTGGTTCAAGCTTTAGCTGTCACAAAACACGTGACAGTTTCTATGTCACTAATGTTTCTGAACTAATTGCTTCTTAATATGGTAAGTCCTTTATTACATTTTTAACATTTACATTTAAGGACATTTAATCTGCTCATTTGGTTTTGAAATGAAGAAAAAATAAATAAAATACAACCTCAAATCACACCAAGTCATTCTTTAACAAAAACTATGTCTAAATAAAATCTACGAACACCCTTTGATTTAATCAGTTGGGAAACCATCTTTACTGTAGAGTAAAGTAACCAACCTCTGCACAATCCATCTGTCTCTTTCATCACGCCCACAACAAAGTTCTAAGAAATCAAACAATCACCCTGCTAGAAAAAGATCTGTCAGGACCCTGTGCACAGAGCGAGCTCTCGTAACGCAACTACGTCAGCAAGAGCAGATTGCTTCACTTCTCGCCGAGTATGAATCCAGCTTTACTGTATAACGCTTCCAACAATTTCCTCCCTAAGGTCATTGCTGATGTCTTTCTTCCTTGGCACTGTTTAACACACACCTGAATGCTTTTTCCACTCACTGTTTCTCCAATTTGACATAATCTTTGTTAAATAAATTAGAACAAGGTGTTAAATATTGTTCATCGGGTTCATCTGTGGTTGTATTTACCTCACTTTAAGACCTGGAAAGTGCCAGAATATATTCACCGTCTCCAGCCAAAAGGCAAAGGTGGATGGTAATGTTTTTGACCATGTCTGTGAGCTTGTGTGTTTGTCCCCGTTACCAAAATATTTCATGAACCCCTTCATTTTTGATGGTAGATCTACAACTGATTAACTTTTGGAGTCAACCTGATTCAAGATGGCTGCTACAACCAACAGACCTTAAGTAAACACAAAAATGCCTGTAACTCAGTTTGTTTTTTTTGTCCTGTTATGGGATACCAGGCATGCCATATAGAAAAGGTGGCTGCATACATGTGCCAGAACAGATTTGCTCTACAAAAATGATATTTCAAAAGGAGAATCCTAATTGCATGATTTACTTTATTGAATCAAGACTGAATCTAGCATCAGAGTAGGCAGGACACATTGTTGTAACAGTAACCTGTTTGTATGACCTTCAACCATCAGGACTTTTTAGTGAATCGGTGCGTGAAGGTGTGTGTGGGGAGGGGGTGGGGGGGTAAGGGTATGTGTAACAGAGAGACAGAAAGACTGACTGCACATATATATGTGTATATATATAAATATACACATATATATACATACACATACACACATATATACATATAAAAATACATAAAAGATGCAAAAAGTCAAAAATAATAAAAAGAAAAAAAAAGTGTGTTCATGTTATGTGGGTGTATATGTGCTAGCATGCCACCTGGAGATGCACAGTTAAGAGTGCCGTGGACAGTAGGTGGCCCACCATCTGCAGCACCCAAGAGCAGAAAGGACAGGTGGATTCAGCCCCAGAATGCAGCAGCCGCAGGCAAACAGATACCCGGCACCACCCCAAGGCAGTTGTGCGTCCGCACAGAGGTAGGTCTCCAGCGAAGCACAGGGTCAGAGACGCAGGGCACCAGCTCCTCTAACCCGTAACTCAGTTTTACAGATGTTAAGCTAAAGTTTGATGTGATAGTAGCTGAGAGTCCGTCACAACACGTCTGTCATTTCTCAACACAAGATGGTCTTAGTCTAAAACTGAGGCAGGAAAGGCGGTGGGTGACATGCATTCCTTCAAAGTATGCTGGACCTTAAAATTTTGAATATGTCCAGACACATAAAACCTTAAAATTTAAGGAGGTTGTACTTTATTTGTGAAAGAACCACAAAGCCAATGCTAACTTAAAAGTCCTGTTATCATAACATGTAATGTGGGTATTATTGTTTTCTTTGCAAAAACAGAATTGGTTGAACAGGAAAAAAACCCAAACAATGCCACACCAGTGGTGAACTAAAACAGAGCATTTTGGCTTTGACACCACAGGGAAGCCATAGACAAGGGCTGCTATCCCTGGAAACCCAACTGCCTTCCTGCAACATCAGAACGTTTGCACAACAAGGATTCAAAGATGAACTTCATCCATGATAAAAATAGTTGCAAGCAAATTTAACAGCTTCAACTAATCTCGATCCTCATCAAACCATGTGTTTTGGGCTTCCTATTAATATACTAGCGCTGCTTTTAATACTGCATTTCTTTTGATGTTCAGCCTTGAGCCTTAAAATCCCCCACCCATTCCTTCAGCCCCCACGGGGGAAAGCCAAACGGACAGAACAGATGAAAGCTGCAAAGAATCAGAAGTGAAAGTCGATGCTGGCCATGACCTTTTGGTGCTTTCATCATCACCATCGCCGAGGAAGGAGCTCAAAATCTATGAAGGGGCCTTAAAATGAAATGAAACTGAAACATCACAGCAGCTAAAGATGAAAAGTAGCAGAGATACATAAGTGGAAGTAAGGAAGGTCACAATCTCCTGTGGTTATTCATTTAACTGAATATTTACCAGTTACCCCCAGCTCCTCTTAAACAGGCGATCTGGTTATTGTACCAAAGAACGTTAAAGACAGACTCCATTACTGCCTTGAAGGCAGTACCGCACATGCTTGTTGACAGTTTGAGCTCTATTGTATAGCTTTATGTTTTACACCCGTTTTCTGTCAAAATCATCAAAAATAAAATGAGTGTAAGCTAAAACATGTCTGGGAGAATTAAAATCATTTTTTAACGAGCAAATTTTCTCCGCCTGACTAAATTTCAGATTCAGTTTTTAGCAACATTTCCCCTCCACCTGTTGACCAAGTGCTTATGTAGCTGAAAAATAACATCCTTTCTTTCACCTGCTGCACATAACATTCTGCATGGAGTTGTTAGTTGAGTACTTTTGTTCTGGATGACAAAAATCCTACTTAAATGTCTGTAGTTGGACTCAAATGTCACCTACAGTGCAATGATTAAAAGGGTGTTTGTCATACATAAAAATGGCTGGAAAAGAATGTATGCAATATTAACAGTTTATCATGTTTTAACTACATTTCTCCATTAAAAGTACAAGAATTCATCCATAAAGGCATCAACAATTTAAAGCATTTTATAACAAAACTCGCATTCCAGTTTCACACCAAAGTCTTAAACAAAGATCCTGTGTGATCTATTAAAGCTTAGACTGTGTGTTTTAGATGAGTCTCAGCTACTACCACAATCATAGTTCTGATCTTCTGAAGTTGGGTTCTGTGGAAAGGTTATGAAAAATCAATATCTTACCTGTTGTAGATAGCTCTTTGAATGACATAAGTTTGGAGAAATATTGATAAATTCTGACTAGATTTAGGAGCTAATGGCTGGTCTGGTTTTGGCCCTGTTTGTTTTGGCCCTGTTTGTAAGCTTGTCAATCTGGCCTGAATTTAACCCTTTAAACTGCGGCTGTTCATAACCATTCCACAGTTAGACACATACCCCAAGGACTTATTTTATGACAGTTCTAAGATTTGCATGGCTTAGCGATGTAACACTCCTTCAAATGCACCCCACATGTCTGAAGCCTTTTAATCATGACAAGGTGGGATCCAGGAAAAACAAAAAATCCCACAGGCTGACTTAAGGAGGCCTTAAAGCCAATGGTAAGCAGAAACAACACTGAGAGGTTAAAGTCAAACCTGTAGTGGAGTCCAACAATGTGTTTGTGAGATTTGATTTCTTTTTTAAATGTTTCCTTTGTTCAATATTTTTTCCTCCCCAACTTTTTGTCTCTTGTTTGCCACAATTCATTTTAACCCCAAAAAGTGAAACAGGGGTCTCGGTCTTGTTTTTTTTTTTTTTTGGGAGGAAGCAGGACGATATTCCAGGAGAGAGATGGGTCCCTGTGGTGGAGTTTTTACAACCAAGTGGAATAGAATTCCCTCTTATGGAGCTAACTGCACACATGTTCATATATATATTCATTAAAAATGCAGATAGAAAAACACAAACCTCAATGTGTACATGTTGCTTGTGAACAAAGTGTTTTCTAAGTGCATGCTGAAACTGAACCACACCACGGCATTCTCATCCAACCATCTTTATCTTCCTCCCGAGCCAAACAAGCGCTGAACGTTGGAAGCCAGATAAAAATAAATGTGGGTAAACAAACAAAGCAGGAAGACTTGGTTCGTGATGAGTCTGGGACACATCAACAATGGAAAAATGTGCTGTGAGCCAACCGATACTGGGTCTTATTACAGAGCTTCACTTCTTCCCTCCATGTCTACACTTTGTGGTTCTCCGTCATTCATCCTGTTGATAAGTAGGCACACACACACACACACACATCCCAAAAGCACAACATTTCCTCCTGTTTCTATACTTGCAGCACCCTTCAGCATAAACAGTATTTATCATATGCACTGAAAGTCTTCAGATGGGTATTGTCAACAACTGCTTTAGGGTCCGTCTCAGTTTGCAGCATACCACAACTCACAAACAAAACATCATTGCAATCAGTCTTTATTCACTCTCTGGGAATTTTTTTTAGTTCATTAACTTGCTGAATCCAGAAGGAGATGATTTTAAGGAAAGGGGAACAATGAGAGATTATTCCTGAACATTAGAAAAAACAAAGGATGATCTGTGTTGAAGCTCAATTTTTCAAAATAAAGTCAAGTGCAAACAGATATCATGTTTAGATTCCTGGTAGAAATGAAACTAGCAATCCTTGAAGGAATGTGTATCACCTGATGCATTTCATGCAAGACTAAAATCATCTTATGTTAAGAAATCATGAGTTATAGATTTTTTGGTTAAACCTTGAAAATACATTACACACAATCTCATGCGATATTGTGAGATGTGTCATGATTTCTTAGCGCTTGGAGCATGTGCTGTGAATGACTGTCAGCTATTACCACACCAAATCTTAGGTCAGCAGCTGTAAGATTCACTGGAGGTATAGCAGAGTTTGTGTAGGCTAAGGTCAATTAGCTGACCAAAACCCAATTAGTGCAGCTAATACCCTACTTAGTCCCAACTTGGCTAAGTTTCTGTCATGCTTATGGTTTTAACTCCCATCAACACTGCTCACAAACTTGTTCTTTCTCTTACTTGGCCAGCCAACCACCCACCTACACACACACACACACCCACACACACAAAGCTTAAATCTAAAACCCACTGGCCTATCTGAGCGATTACCAAAGCTGTCTGTGATAAAGTGGCGTCTCCTTCAGTCGGGACAGACGGTCTCAGTTCCTGTGTTAGTGAACGATACATTTGCTTCCTGTTACCCTGAATGACTCACTCTGATTTACACAAGTACCTAGTGAAGTTTGGGGTCTGCAGGAGGGAAATCAGAGGTCTGGGCTCAGGGCCACAAAGATTACTCAGTGCTGATGTCACTTAGATTGCCCCCAAAACAACCTACTTAAACAATTAGGATGGCTCCTTTCAGTAAATCTGGGTTTTCATGCTTTGTTGTAGGTCTGAAAAATCTGGTTCTGGGAAAATACTAATAATCAAACAGACAAACGCTGTGGCTGACATGTTTTTTACAGCACTGAGTGACATATTCCTACAGCCATTTGACCGAGAAGTTTCAGTTTGATAGGAAGTCTGCAGAATACCAGGGATGTTGGGGTCAGTCGTTGTGCTGGGAAAACATGAACACTGGAGCCGTTACTCTGTCATTCCATCTCCTCATCTCTTCCTTTGCTTCAGCTCCTTTGGTATCTTTTGTGCATAAAGGATCGGTCTAGTTAGTTCAAGTTTTAAAGGAAAATAAGCTGGAAGACACATATTTAAGATTAGAAAAATAGAAAAGAAAGGAAGAGTACAGTTTTAAATGAGTTCTTCCTCTGATGATTTTCTGTGTTGTGTTTTCCTTACAAAAAAAAAACAAAACAGACAGCTTAGGGAATTTGAGCGTAACCACAACTGTCCTGATGAAAGGGTTTTATGTTGGAGAAACATAAGGCGGGTTATGTTGCCCTGCCCAACCCTTTATCCTCCTCTTCTTCCACCATAACTGTACTTGATTGCACATCCTCTTCTTGTCACTGAAAGGCAACAAACCAGCTGGTTTTACATATTCTGTCCTGTTCAGTGAATAAAAGAACTAACAGCAATGAGAGAAAAGGAGGAATCCTGATGCAGGGGGAGCACGGATTGTAATTACTGTGACACACAGCTCTGCATTGCCAACATTCAACATCAAATAAATTAATGACAACACAAACAGCCTTAACAACAATTATCTTCTTTTTTTATTGATGAAAATTGTACTCTCTCATTTATGGCAAAATGCTTTATTAATACTGAAGATCCCCAGTTGGTGTTTTGAGACCCATAGTGGGGTCAAGACCTCAACTTTGGGAACCAGTGACCAACATTTCCTTCACTCTTTCATTGAGGCTTTGTAGACGCATTTGTAACAGTGAGCATCTTTTGGAGAGCCAAAACATGTATTATTTTACATAAATCTTTTGTTAATAAATCAAAAAACAACCCAAACTAATGATTTATGTAAGAAAATCATAATTACATTACAGTTTATTGAAGTTAATGGACAACTCAGCAGAAAAATACTACATTATCGATGGCTTTATTTATTTAAAATTTCTCACTACATTTAATTTTTTTCTTGTGTTTTACAGACCGTTATAGTGACTGTTCTGTCTAACGTGCACTCCATTTCCCTAATTTCCATTTCCATCCACTTGTATGTGGTGAATGGGTTGTTTGAAAAAGAAAATATAAACCAATTTGTTGCAGTTAAAACATACATACATCTATATTGTTCTGTTGTTTGCTTCACAGTACATAGCTGGTGCACTCATGGAAACACAAACTAGAGAAGATGACGAGGTTTCCATCAGACAGGCCATGTGTGGATGTGAAAACCATAAAGGGTTTCAAAAAAATCAGCCTTTTATTTGCACTGTCTGTTACCCAATAAGAGTTTAACTCTTCTAGTCTGCAGGTCAATGATAAAATCAGTGTGATCCAGACTTTGTTGTTTTAAAACCCTTCGTGATCCGACTCAGACTTTAACCTTTAGCAGATACTCAAAATGTCCAGTGGTGGAGTTTTTCCCCTGACCAGCGGAAATGCTTCATTTTACCTAATTAGACGACTCGTCACGGGCTGCATTTTACTCATTTTAATCCTTCCTCTTCCCACTGTTCCTCTGTGAGTACATCTCGTTCGAACTGAGTCTCGGTCAC
>JAOXNZ010000210.1:26317672-26340804 GCA_028566095.1 Kryptolebias brasiliensis | reverse complement strand
AAAATCTGCCTCTTTGGCCCATCCATGTCACATCTGTTTCATATAATTACCAGGCTTCAGTTGTGATAAACCACACTACCCTTTAAGAACAAAAAAATAAAAAACTTTAGTTTCATTAACTAACTTCACTAAATAACTGCTAGAAAAAGTCATTTTGAAAGTGCACAAATGCTGCATTTTAGCTACTAAATGACCTTTCACACACAGAAAACCTCCACAGGTTCAGTTTGTTTTGGGACCTGGGTGAGATGAGGTCATCCTACATGTATTTACCAATGTTTAAATTTGAACTTTTAAACAAACAAACTGTTGTGTAGAAAACTGCAAACACACACACTGAGGCCTTTAAATTATGGGGCCCGTATCATGTGCATAATGTTGCTCAGGGGCTGCTGCATTTCTGTTAACAAGAAGCACATGAGTGGGCATAAATGCACTCTGGGCTCCACAGAAAATACAGCAAATTTGTTGCAAATGGAACAGATATAAAATAGTTGTTTGTATTATTAATATTTTAATAGTTATATATTGATTTAGTATTCTTCTTTAGTTCTTAGTGTCACTGTTTTAGTTATTGTACATCTCTGCTTATTTATGTTACAGATGATGGTCATCTGATCCCGGGCTGTCGACCCATCACACCCTGATGATAATACTGACAATAAATGTCCTACAGACTGTTCTTTTTCTATTTTTGTCTCATCGATGACATCTATGATGAACTCTGCTATTCAAGCTGGTCTCAATGCTGGCCTCAAATACTGTGTCAATAGCCACACCTAGTGGTGACATAGAGGAAATGCAAAATGTGAGAATGATTTCTTTGCTATTTATCACTCTTTTCTGCTTTTAACTGCACATTCTCTGCACCAAAGTGCATACAGGAAACTAGTTACATGAAGCTATTTGACACTGTTGATGCAAAGTGTTTAAAACAATCCAAACACTTTCATTTTTTTAACCTGTGAACATTAAAACAAATGTTTCGCTTTGTCTAGTTCAACGCAATTTAAACAAAGCAAATTCTGTGCACAGTCGTGGCCCATGCACACATATGCATGCATTCCTTCAACGTTGCCTGTCTTGAATTGTAAGCTCATAATATTCTCCAGTCTGAGACTTCTGTCTGCTGCCATGATCTCTTTAGTCACTTCCATATGTGTTAGACTTGTGTATGAAGGCTGAGCTGTGTGTTAGCGCACAATGTGACTGTGAGTTATGACATGTGGAGCAAACCTCCACCCACCAAACAGCACCCGCTGTAATGCAGTCCAGTTTGCTCATATTCCAAGAATTCCAGCTCTGGAGGGCGAATAGATGGGGAGTTTAATTGTTTGCATGAGTTTTATTTAACTATTTCTAAATGGTAGCAGAAAGAAAAGGGAACCTGAGAAGAAGGAGATATTAGACTGCATAATACAAAGTTTTGAGGTGAAAAATGTAGACTAGCAAAAATACCTGGGAGATCATAAGAGACAGGAAGTTGCTGCTTAGTGTTGGAATGAGGGGGTTAAGTTATGGGTAAAGTGGGGGAGGGTCATTTTAGAGCAAAGGTAGACATGAGGAAAAGGAAAAGGCTCATAGTGAAATAGTGTATTCAATTTTAGGGCTACATGTCAATTTTAGCAAACATTTGGAATAAACCATGAAAAACATTGACTTCATGTGTGTTAGTGCCCAGCCAACATGTTCTGTTGCTCGATGTGTATTTTGGTCCTGTCCAGAAGACAAAATTTACTCTCTTGAGGAAGTGGAAAGAATTTGGAGCAGCTTGGAGGTAAGTGACACAGAGGTGCACAGAGTGAGAACCCGAGCCAAGAGGAAATGAGGGGAAAGGGAGGCTGGAAAAGGGGGCTGTGCAGCTCAATGACAGATTGTGTGAGACATCATTAAGCCAAAGGCTGATAAGGTCCAGCTGTTGAAAGTGCAAAAGAAGAGAGAGAAATCAGTGGGAAAAGTAGGTGAGATACTGAAGAATTAAAGGCCTAGCATTCCTTGAAGGAAAACTATGATCATTTTATGTTGAGAAATGATGGAGTTGTAGCTGATTTGGTCAAACCTTGAAAGTAACGTTATGCGATTTTCACTTCACACTCAGAGTATGTGTTGTTAATGACTCTCTGCTACTACCGCATCAATTTTAGCTCAATACTGATAAATTCTACTGAGTTTTAGATATTTTTGGGTCGATTAATGTTATCAAAGTTGTGGGGCCATCTTGGTATTGGACTGACTCTAAAGGTTGATCAACTGCAGATTTACATTCAGTTATTAATTTCTGAAGGTTTCATTAAAATCTGTCCAGTAATTCGGGAGATATTTTGCTAACAGAAAAACAAGGTTGACTCCAATAATTAATGCTAGTTTTAGGAAAAGATCTTGTGCAATGAGTAGCACTTGGAGTATGTGTTGTGAATGGCTCTCAGCAACAATGTTTTCATTAAAATTCCTCTGGTGGTTCATGAGATATTTTGCTAACACAACAACAACAACGACAAACAGTCAAACTGAGCAAAAACATTATTGCCTTATGGTGGTGGGCGATACCAACTGAGCACATGCTCACATTTGCTGGCTTTTCTTTGCGAGCTGGCGCTGCTTATTCCCTGCAGAAATGTTTACAACTCAACCAAACACTGAGCCCAACATTTTTGTGTGTAAGAGACGAAAACATTCTGGTTTGCAGGGAGGTGTTTCTCTTCAGGGCGTTGTTGAGGATTTGTTGGAGACTCACTGAGGGAGGAAGTGGTTTTGTGTCTTTCCTCTTTTCCCTTGATCTGCTTTAATCTGTGTAACCACTACACATAACATGCAGCGTTCCTCAAATCCAGCTCAGAGTTTGGGACATATCTGTGTTTTTAAGCCGCAGGAATCCAGTCTTTAACAGCTGTCCCTCAGGCAGGGTCTTTAAATGGGAATTTATCTCCTTTTTTCAAACATTAAAGGAGTGTGAGGGTTACATTTATTTCTATTCTTTGCAGGACATAAGGGATGGGATGTGTGTCTATATTTACCTCTGACTGGTCACTGTTCCTTCCTGGGTTGGGTGTGTATATGTGTGTATAGTGGATGCTTGTGGCTCAAGGCCTCTAGATTGGTCAACTGAAGTTTTCTCTAAAAAATAAATTATAGGGATGAAAGACAAATACAACTAAAACTGCAGTTTCCACTCCAAGTCTCTATATAGTTTAAAAGTCAGCAGAACACACACACAAACACACACTCATACAAAACATTTCTGTTCTTTCAGGACATTGTATTAACTTTGATTCATTCCTGTAGTGTAAACCTAACCATTACCAGTGCATTAATAAATCTAACCTAAACTCAATAACCACCTGAGCCCGAAACGTAACCTCTAACCTAAAAAAGACTTTCCACCATATTTGCACCCCTCAAATAGGAAGCCTAATGAAAGAATGAATTCAATTTTATTTGAACAGATGGTGGTTTGGTAGTAGCTGTAGCCATTATACTTACTGTAGAGTCAAGACAATTCAGATTGGGATCAAAGTAGCCCTAAACTACAAGAGAAATCCACTCGTTTGTCTACAAGAGACCATGTGATGATGAAATCAAACCATTTGTGAACTCAATGAGTTCTCAGACCACAGAAATCTTCAAACTTCACACTAGTAAAACTCTACTGACTTTACAGACCTGAAGTGTGAAAACAATGAAATAAAATCACGATGAAATCAAATTTCATGTTTAAAAGTTTGACATGCCACATATACACTAATTATCTGACCTGTAAACAACAAAAACACTAGTTTTAATAAAAATAAAATAAAATAAAAATTAGGTTTAAGATGCTTTTTGAAATGCACTCAACAGTCACTGAAATATGTCATCCAGAACCAAAAGTGGTGAGCTTTTTGCTTCAGACCAAAATCAGTGTAAGTTCAAAAGCTCAAATTTCTATGTGCTGCTGTAGGAGAAGTTGAAGGACCAATAAAGTTATAGGTTTCATCTGGATACCATGGATCTTTATTGTCAAATCCATGTTAGTTCATCCAGCAGGTGCTGACATTTTACTGTGAAAAAATATGTTCAAAACTGACCCAAAATTCTCTAATTGCTGCAGAGATTACAGCTTTAAAACAGTCCAGTCAGTATCAGAAAAGGTTATTTTGGGATAACCCAAAGCAGCAGTTTAATTCCTTTTGTTAGCTGTGTAGACATGTTCCACCTGATTCTTGAATCAAGCAGAGCTTTGGGGCCTATTTTTTTAAAAAGAAAACCATCTGAACTATTGGCTCTCAGTGCCAGGAGCTGCTCACATTCACAATCTATCTGTAAAAAGTTGTTTATTGACGCTCAGCTCCTCTCCAGCTGCACATGGAGAACTTGGTGGAAAGTTGCAAAGAATTCAGTAATCAGCTTTAACATACTAATGCTCACAGAATCATTAATCTTTTTTTTTTTTTCTGAGGCGAATGTTTGAACCGCAGCTCCGTAAACACAAATATGCTCTCAGTGTTCCATGTGAAACATCTCTTTCTGCTGTTACTGGAAAAACATCAACTTCTTATGTAATCACGCTGAAAAATACACACTTGTTTTCATGGCTTAGGCCAGAATAAACAACCATTTTTGAGTTACTAATATACTTATCACAGTATATCTCATACATGTTCCTGAAAACCATTAAGAATTAAAGGCCTAGCGTTCCTTGAAGGAATGCATATCACCCGCCGCCTTTAATGCAAGACTTTTAGATTTATCTTATGATGAGAAATGATGGAGCTCTAGCTGATTTGGTTAAACCTTAAAAAATAAAATAAATAATGGTGTCCACAATTTCTTTATGAGATATTTTGCCAACAAACAGCCCACAAACACACACACAGGCCTGGGCAAAAACATTATTGTCCACATTTCAGCACTGAGTGATGATGAAAACCAGGTTTGTTAAAAACAGACCATAAATAGAAAAAAATACCATCTCCTGCTGCTCGGGATTATTGGGACCCAACTGGTTCCCACACCCTTAAAGTCGGGGGTCAGTCACCGCAGGATGACGTGTTCCAGAAAACTCCACATTCCCACGCTGCTCTGCATGTGATACAGAACCGCTGGGACCAGACATGCGCTCACACACCCACCCACACAGACACACCCACATGCACCCCCTCCCCCCCCAAACATTTCTACAAACAGAATGTTCACAAACCTGATGAAAAAAAAATCCACAACATGATGTAAACTGTTGGTCAGAGGTCAGGTTTTTCTAAGATCTCTTGGTCCAAGCAGCCCGCCTGCCTGTGTTTACATAACGGTGACTCCCCAGCAGCACCGACACCATAACAACAGAACTATTGTAGCCACACAGAGGTGGCTTCAGCCTGGAGATGCCTCGATTCTCCACACCATCTCTTAAAACAAAGAAATGACACACACTAACACACTCCTTGGTGAAAGAATCCAACATAAACTATTTTCCTCTTCTCAAATCTGCCCATTCATAAGCATTAACCCAAACCTCACACTGACTTTTGTATTTTATTAGGAAACTGATTATTTAAAAAAAAGAGGCTACAAATGTATTTAAAAACTGAATCTGAATGCAGATGTTTCACAGGAGGCAGATAAATAAAGAATAAGCTAATTTACTGAAACAAGACAAACCAAGACTGATACTAAAGCAGAGAATAAGAAAAAAACAACAATCTAAATGCAAAACAAGACTAGCACAGATGACGCACAACTGATGCTGACATAACCACAACTACGATGACAAGGAAAGAAAAAAGAAACAGCTGAAAACCAGAGAGTGTTTTTTTATACACAGAGAGAAAGAATTCACTGAAAACAAATCAGCTATGATGAAAAAGTAAATTAGGACCAGATTTGAAAGGAGAGCAGAAAGCAAGACCAACAGATGCAAAGCAGAAAAAACTAGAACTTTAAAACTGAACCTACCATAGTCTAATACAGATTTATATTTTACACACCACAACAACAACACAAACCCAAAGACCATAACATCATCCATCACACAACCACCAAGAGGTAAAGTATTTGAAATTCAAGACATTCAGGATATGCTGTTAGCTTAGAGTGTCAGCCACAAAATGACAACCAGCAACCAAATTTCACCAACAATAAATAGTGTATTCATATGTGTTAATCAGGGCAGCATTTTTAATGTTTTCAAATGGCCTTTCAAAGTTTCCTTTTGGGCTTTGACTGCTTTTATTCATTTTCAGTTTAGTACCTGCCCATTTTTAGTGGAATGGTTCAGAGCCACTTAACTCTGACTCATTCAGGAATTAAAAGCACCCAAACTCAAGGGATGAACCAATGTTGTGTCAACCCATAACAAACAGCTTCGCAACAAATCACTTTGTCACCAAGTCTGTCCAAAAGACATAATTTGTTTCCATTTCTTAAGTTGAATCTGTAAAAAATACCAAAGAAAACACAGTTTGACAGACAGAAAATAGTATTTAAGCATCAACAAGATGATTCCAAAAGAACTATCAGCTCTGATCAATGGCTCCCAAACCTTTTTTGCGGCCAACACAGACTAAAACAGTCAGACACTTGTGACATCAATATTTGTTGGTTGAAGCATAAAAATATTTTTAAAAAGCAAATAAAATTAAGACAAAAACAGCCACTTGGTTATCTTCCTTATTTTTTAAGCAGACACTGCCATGTGTTTAAGGACTATAAAATGAGGGAAAAAGCAGCCAAAGTCAAAATAAAACCTTTGAAAGACCTTCAAAAAGCCTGAAAAGCTGTATCAGGACTTCTTTAAAAGATTATAAGTTTGGCTTCTTGAAAACAAAGTAATTACTCACAAAGAAATTAGGGATGATGTAACGTTTGTGCAGTAACATACAAAACTTCAAAGTGAAATTGAGATTTTTCATTGGATTAAAAGAAATTATGAATATCTGTTTTATGCTATGAAGCATTCTGTCTCTGTATAAAACATTTAAAACTGTTAATATTAAACTAAAAGTTTAAATGAAGTAGATACTGTATCCTGGACCAAAGTGTTGGAGAGTTTACAGACTGCTGATCTGCATTTGAACCAGACACCAACATAAACATGTTTAAACACGGTTCCATCAGACACACATGGACGCCACATGCACACTGACCTTAGTCAGCCTCATCCTGCCGCTCTCACTCCTCTCCAGACTCCTTCTCTTCAGAGACGAGCTTCGGACCACCGGCACCTGTTGCACCTCTCCTTCCCCACACCAGTCCGAGCTCAGGACGCAACCCATATAGGTAGACTGGGGTTCCAGGACTCTGTCTGAGAGTCCTCCACACCTCTGTCCTCTCTCTGAGCACGGTCCTGGGCAGCTGTTTTTGTCAGCTGGAGAGGAGGAGACGGAGGCCCTTCCCCTTTTCTTGGCTCCCGTTCAGCTCTTCTACGGGGGACAGAAAGAAGGATACTCTCTGCCCTTCTCTTTTGCAAAAACACACTCGTTAAAAGCACCTCCTGCCCAGTCCTGCTGCAGTCACATGTAGGTTCCTTGTTTTTCTTCCTCTGAAACCTCTTTTTCCTTTCTCACACACAACTTTCTTGGTCAGTCACTTACTTTACCTTCTCTCTACATCCCTGTTCCCTCTTTCAAACATCAAATCTTGAGCTCTCCTTCTCTTTTTCACCTCTTTCTTCTGCTTTCTGTCTCCTTTCTCAGTCCTCCCATCCCAGGAGCACGTCTTTCCCTTCCCTCTCTCTCCCTCTCCTCTTGCTTTTACCCCTCTGCCACGGTTGCCTCACTCTTACATATACAATTACCTCTCTGTTCTCACCCCTCCACCCATCTCTCCTCCTCAACTCCCCTCTGTTTCCTGCTCCCAGAAACAGGCAGATACTCCTTAGCCCCCGCAGCAACAACACATTGTTGTGCAGAAAACAAGTAAGAAAAGCTACGACAGCAGTAGCAGCCGCTGTTAGGATGCTGAGCAAAGCAGTGATTCAGAGTGAACTAAGCATTTGACAAACTGAGCCCTTGTTTAAGATGTAGTAGTCTCTTTGTTGGAGAAACCACAGAATCCACACCTGGAAAGCAAAAGATGTGCTTAATCTTGTAAGAAGCTAGATGCATTCTTGTTTAAAGTCAAAAGGTTACCCTGTATTTGTTTTTAATCTCACGTATTACTCATATTATTCTTCATGGGCTCTTTGCTGTTGTTTATTTCTTCCCTCTTTAGTGATTTGGCTGCTACGCAAGAGCTCACAAGGCTTGGGAGAGTGAGACTGTACCCCTTAAAAGGCAAATTCTTGATGGTCCTCCAAAAGCTCCCCTCCTCCTTCTCATAACTTTGTAATGCCTCTTACCTCTTTTCTCTGTGTTTGTTTTCATTTCTCTTTCTGTCACTCCCGCTTTTCTTTCCTCTTGTCCAACTGAAACCTACAGATAAGTGTGTTGGTCCTCTTACAGCTCTTTGAAACAAGCAATGGTCTAATGTAGATCTGCATGTCTTTAGTGTGTGATACAAGTTAACAAAAAAGTTAAAAAGGTACATTTATTGTAAAATTATTTGGTGTTCATTTTACAAAAATATGCTAAAATACTATGGACAGATTTGTTGGTACCCCTAAAGGGATAGTTTAGTCAACTTTAAAGTGATGTTCTGTCAAATAGTTATGAATATTTAGTACCTTATATACATCAGAAACAGGCAGAAATCTTTGTCCAGGCTAGGCTGGTGACTAGCCAAAAGAGTGCCAGTTGTTAATCATTTTTCAGGCTTATAAACAGCTCTTTCTCAGAAATGCTACTTTAGCTGACTGATACATTCGGCAGCCTCAGTACCATCAGCATAAACACAGTCTGTCTATGCTCAATGTATATGTTCACATAGACATTCTTCATTTGAGAAAACAAACTAAACAAGCAATTTCCTGCAAAAATGTAGAGGTTTAATATTAGCTAATGCAGTGTTCTTTCACTTCTGTATATTGCTTTTGAAAAAGTTGTTTTATAAGCCTGAAAAATGAAACAAAACAAAAAACTAGCAGTTATTTGGCTACTCGTCTACCCATTAGCCTAGATCGGATGAAGACTTTTGCTTCTTTCTCCATACTCTGTTCTTTCTGACTGATGTCACAGATGCCTTCAAGCTTTTCATCAGCCTATTTAAAGGGAAGAAACTGGCCAGTTTAGTTTTGTTGTGAACACCACACTGAACATGGAGCAGAGAAAACAAAGACTCGAGGTGTGTAGGAGCTCAGAAAGAAGATTGACAATATTATTAAAAAAGTATGAGGTTCATGGGGCTGTAGCCAACCTCCCAGGACCTGGACGCAAGTAGAAATGCAACCCCAGGGTGACCAGAAGGGTAGGGTGGATGGTAGAAAAAGAAGCCAGGAAAACATCCTAAACCATTCAAGCTGAACTCCAAGGTACACCACTTTCTGATCCCACCATCCATTACATTTTGAATTGTAATGGGCTTCATGGAAGAAGACCCAGAAGGGCTCCACTGTTGGCAGAAAAACACAAAAAACTCAAACAGGAAGTCACCAAAATGCATGTTGTTAAGCCTGATGAGACAAAACCTTTGGCCAGTCACAACAGTTGTGGGTTTTTTATTCAATATTATTGTGGAAGGGCACCAAGAAATTTATCTTCATCTATACAGGTAGGACTTAACATTTTTTTAGGACTTAGCATGTTTGTCAAAGGTACATTTTTGCTTCAATTCATCTCTTTATTTCTGTAACTCCATCCACCCTGTGCACCCTCCACAAGTTGAACTCCCAGTTTTGCTTCTTCTCTAATACAAATTTCTCTCAGGCAACATTTCAGACATGAGCTCAGGCCTCAGACAGTGTTTACAGCGAGCCCCCCTCCTGCTTTTACATGCCATGAAATTAACTCCTTCTAATCAACTCAGTCCTGCTAACATTGCTTGTTTTACATCTGGGAAATACAGAGAAAGACAAAGTTTACAGACTCGCCCATTATCTGAAAATAATCTCAGTCCAAGTCCAAAGGTCCAAAAGGTTTCTGATTAAAAATATTATACATAAAAATACTTGTAGGTTAAATCTATAAAACCCTATCCTAATGACAAAATTGTCAGATCACAAAAATACTTGGCACTGTTTAAGAGAAGCTTGGCAGAAATGTCTTTCAGTCTGGATCAGTGATTAAGATTAAAAACAGATTTCTGGATGGGACTTTAATAGGAAGGAAAAGAGGGAGCAAAGGGATAAAAATGACTTGAGAAGATCAGCAAACTCCAAATATGGAGAGAGAGAAAGAGAAAGGATTGCAATGTAAGGAGACAAAAGAAGCACAGAAACAGATGCAGCTGATGTCATAGATGATGCTACTCAAGGCATCTTCCACATCGTAGTGTTTGATGATTAAAAAACTGCTTGTTGATGCCCTTCACTGGCACATAGTAAAATCTGTTGGATTGTTCACACATGAACAGTCCTCTGTGTTACACTTTGCTGTTTCCAAGTATCTGTTTTTGTGCCAGTCTTGGACAACTCAGTGAGTTCACTCTGTGGACGTCCTTCAAACGTGCACAGACGTGACTGTTTTCCCACAGGAGCCACAGGATGGAAAGCACAAACTATTGTCATATCTTGTTCAGACAATTGTTAGATCAATTAAACTCAAGAGGTTTGATTTGGAGTTTTCTCTTGCCCCCTAGTGGGCAAAAAATTATAAATTTGGAAGATCAGAAAAGACTATTAAACCTTTCCTGCTGTGTGTGTATCCAAAATTTGATGAGTGATATTCCCTGTGCCATAAAATTACAAACTCATTAGTGAATTTCTGATTGATTGTTGCAATGGACTGTCTACATTAGCTGTTCACCTTTCAGTAGCTGTGGTTCCTATAAAACATAATAGGGTTCAGAAAATGTACCTCTATAAATACATAGTCTTTCAAAAACTAAGAAAAACCTTAGCAATTTTAAAGCCAAGTGTATATATTTTCTAAGAACCCTTGATGCTAAGGAATCAACACTAAAATAAGCAGGTATTACGGGCTGTACAAGTACATTTTTAGGTTTTAGCCTTGAGTTTTTTTGCAACTGCACAGCACAACCATAACTTTCTCTTTAACTATACTTGCTTCGAATTCTCATCAAGTTGTTTGAGTAAAATTAAAATGTGTCTTAATAATGATCTAAAGACTAAAAGTAAAACTATGAACACAGGACAAAGATATGGGTTCGAACTCAATAGGTCCAGACATGTTCTGCATTTTGTGACAGGGCTCCTTATAACAACCTAAAACGCCCCTGCTGATGAGTAATAATTTAAAGAAGAAAAAAAGCCTGGTTGAACAAATAAATCTTGTGATGCACACAGTAAAACAAAAGCTGGAAAAAGATTGTCTAAAGGCTCAATTGCTCAGTCATGGAAAAATTACAGGAAACGGAAACAACAGTCTAGCAAGACTGGAAATGTGTCATATCCAAATATTTTGGAAGATCTTGCCACACAAACATTCGTCCAGTGAGCTAAAGAATACAGGAAGCCAGATAAAATATGGCTTCTAGTAACATTTCAAAGTGTGAGGAGAAGTCAGGTGTTAGGATGGGGTCATAAGAGAGCATTCAAGGCTTTTTACAATGACCAGCAGAAGCTTCCCCTAACTTATCTAAAAGGGCCACCCAGACAGCACATAACTGCAACAATGCCTCACCAATAAGACAGTGATCATGGACTGAATATAAAGGCTGGGCTGACAAGGAAGTAGGAAGAGGTGAGTGATTACAAACTGGAGACAGGTGTAGATGAGAGCGGGAGGCTGACAAAGAAAATCTCTGAGGAACAGACTGAGGGCAAAATGACACTGGGAAACACTAGGAATACACAGGAATAAATAATAATAAAATACAGAAACACAAAGGGCTAAAGATCTAAACTGATAGTAAAACACAAATAACAGAACCTTAAAACAAAGATCTGAAAAGAAAACACAATAATCAAGAAAGGAACAGATCCAATAAATAAACTTAAAGAACCACCAAAAACATAACCAAGATGACTGAAAAGAAAACAAAAAAACATAAAAACAATCAACAAAAACACCCAGATCCTCACAATAAATCAATTCAGCACCAAAATAATTACAGATTCTCATGAATTGGTTATCATCTCAGATGGGAAATAAAAAACTTTAGCATCCAATATGGTGGGTAACTGAACACCAGTTTTGAAAACTTACAAAAACAAAGACCCATGCCTTTGCAAAAGGCTATTATTTAATCCATATTCTGTACAGGTGGAGTTTTATCAGAATATATGTAAACTTTTGGTACATTCTTTATTTCAAATGAGTCCAAAGAAACTTTGTTCACTTTAAGTGTTAAAAAATACAAAACTAAATTCAAGAGAAAGCATTTCAACCAAGTTGATAATATTAGCAAAACTAGTTAGCCAAAGTTTTTTTTTAGAAATCATAGTTATCAGTTAAATGAGAAGCTCTTGTTTCAAATACCTAATGTTAAAAAGGTTAATAAATAAAATAAATCCAAAATGCTGCTGTCTTGGCAGCAGCAGGGGAGCATAGCAACAGTAACCAAGAAACAGAAACAAAATGATTTTAAAATATCAAAACTAAAACACTTTAAACACTGAAGGATTCTGTTTTTGACTGGAAACAGTTTGCCTGTCCATTAGTTAGTTTTTAATAAGAAATATTTAAATTCCTCTGGAAAAGTGACAGAGGAAACCACTACAACTCCAAATCAAATCAAGACTTCAGGTTGGTTATTCACAGACTTAGCTTAGCCAGTTAGCATATAGGAAATAAGAAACAGACTATTTTAAATCTGTGCTTCAAATGAGAACATTTGGTGGTGAATTTACAGTAAAAATTACCTTACCTTAAGTTAATAAGGAGTTTTTGTACTACAAGCAAGTTATTTTTACTTATGTTAGCTTTTCAATCAACCACAGTTTAGCTAAAAAACAGGGTTTTTTTAATCCAGAAACAGTAAATATTAAATGCATTCTAAGGCACATTTTTAAAACTGTTTATACATAAATTAAATGTTATTCTGGAAACTAACAGCGCAAAAGTTACCAAAACTTAGCTTCTAAGCCCAGATGTGAGCAGAATTGCAAAGTTATTTTATAAATGTTTAATTTTCAGGGAATTGGGAAGCAGAAAAAGCAGTAAAGTAGCTCATGATGAACCAGCTGTCGAAGCGTGGACTCTCTCTGGAAGTAAGTCACTGGAATGAAATAAGAAAACACACTAAACTAGATAATTCTGGTTATATACACTTTCAATTATCAATTCACAGTTTGCACAATAAAACATTTATGTTTAACATATTTTTGTTCTGCCCTCATCATTCAGCAAAGAATGGAACAACAGAAACACAGAAGACGTGTCCTGATCAATGAGCACAACTGCAGAACATCTGCAGTGAAAGAAAAAGAAGACAGGCTGGAAAAGTTATTGAAAGTGATAAAATGTCATTCTGCAGATGAAAAGAGCAAAGGAACAGTGATGCAAGTAAGCCTGCTGGAACATTAGCTCTTATGGCACAACAACCCTGAAAACAGCAGCAGGTTATCGCTCAACTTTGGAAATGCTGAATTTGAAGTGCAGAATGTAATTATTTGTTGTGGTCACTTGGGGGCAGCAGAACAGTCTGAAAACTCTTCTTTACATGTAGTCGGCTGCTTTCATCATAATACAAACTCTTGAGCAACTTTTTATTTAACAACAAAACACACAAAGAGTGGCAGACTGCAAACTGTCTTTTAGTTGCTGCACCTTATCAAGTGTTTATTTCTAGTGTGGAGTCTCAGCCTCTTCTTCTCATGGTCGTTTCCCTGGAGTCACTGTAGTATCTATGAGTTGTGCAGGTGCAAAAGCATTTTTGACTCTTGTCATAGTTTGTTGCCACTTCCCATTCTCTGCTTTATTTTGCAGCTTCAAAAAATTCGACAGCTGGAGAGCAACCTAGAGAAGATGAAAATTAAGATTAACGGTGCTAAAAAAATTGAGATTTCTTATAATCTCCTCTCTGAGCACCTGAAGCAGGTGAGCTGTAAGACACGTCAACCAGAAAGCAGGAGGATTTAATGTTTGTTCCTTAGAAAACAACAACAACACTGAAATAAAAATGAGAAGAAAATAATCTAATATATCTAATATATTGTAGATTCACTTTTACCTTTATTGATTTTTCATTTCTAACGTTAGAAAGTGATTTTTCTGTTGATACAAGCCTCTAAAATATGTAAGTAAATTTAAATTGTGTGTGCTTTTTGTTGAAAAGAAATATTGCCTCGTTCATCTTTTTATTCCAGGAACTCTTCGATATGAAAAATCTTCTGGACCAAAAGGAAATCGATGTTGACATCGGGCAGGTAGAAGTGGAAAAGGCAAAGCAAATGCTCAGGTGTGAGCTGTTTGCTGCCGACAGCTCAGCGGTAAGGATTAAATGACTAAAGCAACAAAACAAACATTTCAGACCTTTTATTTTTATTTTCAACTCTACATGGCAACATTTCTCTGCACTGTTCTAAACAAACCACAGTTTACTAAAAAGTAGCCTGTGGCCCAAGATATTTATTTGATAAACTTAGTGTTGTGTCATTAGAGTTATTATAACCTCCTTTAAATTGTCTTATGAGGTGAAGTTTTAAATTGTTATTTATGATGCATTAATTGATAAATTGAAGTCCAAATTTCCTATTTTGAATTTACCTATTTTCAATCACTTCAGTTGTTTCTGTATTACAAACACACTTAGTGGTTGGTATCTGGTCACAATTAATTTAATACACATTAACCATCAATATGAGAAAAATGTTGAGCCGATTTTGTTTCGGTTTTCATAACCATGCAGTGAGAAGCTTAAAAGAATGTCATCTTTCTTAACCTTTAGGTGGCTCATTTTTTGTTGTTTATTTAAAAAATAACATCTCCTTCTGGTTTCACATGTGTCTAAATGCAGATATGATTATTTTATGAAACAAAATATGTCTCTAAAATCATGGGCATCAGTTCAGCTGCACTTTTGAGCCATCTGTATGTATGTATATAATTTCCTATGATGTTAGTATGATTAAATGTATTACATCAAATGTCTATCTTTTCTTGAGCATTTATGAGTCCAGTATGTTTTCTTAAAATAAGTGAATCTGGTACAAAATGCCACAAAATTCCCAGAACTTGGATTTATTTGATAAGAAAGTTTTCTTTCATTTAAAATCCTTAAAATTCTTTTTAAAGAACTCTCCAGGCTTGGTTTACATGCTTCTTTTAACTGAATAGTAAAAGAAAGGCATATGAAGAGGGTTATAAACTCCTTAATAACAAATCCTAAAGCTGATAGATCTTTCAAATATTTATGTGATTCTATTTTATCTCTCTATCAGGATCAAATGACTCAGACTGAATGGAAGGTCTGGGGAGAGAAAAGAGAAATGAACGATGAGCTGTATGACCTGAATACAGAAAGACTGGAGCTGAAAAGGCTGATTGAAATGTCTGGTCAGACCTGGCTGAAACAGGAGGTAAGAATGATTGATGAAGACATCATGTATTTGTGACGAAATCACTGATTGTAGTTGATTTCTTGTTTATCACCTTTTATTGCTCAAATCAGGATAATGACGAGGAAGAAGAGCTATCAGCTGCGACCACTGAAATAACACAAAGCTGTGGTAGGTGGTGATACAGCTACACATCAGGTGTCTCAGAAGCTTAGAAAGAAGATTTATCAATACACCAAAAAATATAAAAACTGTTTTACATGATTATACTTCCAAGTTTGTCACAGAAGACCAAGTCAGGCCATGTTGCCAAACTTCAACTAGTTTGATGCAGAGTCTCAGTCCTCAGGACAATAATCAAAGTTAAATTGAAGACAAATTAAGTTGAAAAAGTTCCTCTTATGATTCTGTAAACAGAAACTTGTGGCACATTGAAGTACTTGAAGCTGCTGTGTGTTTTCTTTGCCACAGCTGATGAACAGAGTGACACCACTGAATCTGCCATGAAACTGCTGGAGGACATGGAGGCTTTGAGGGTAGCTCTGGACTTTGCTGAGGTCCAGGTAATTATTTCACTTCACATTTAATGGAAGTAAAGTCACTGACACCATGGAAGTTACTTTCTTTGGCATTTCAAGAACCAGACCAGGTTTGTACTTGTCTGTACTTATGAGTAATTTTACTCAGTTATGAAGTATTTGGAGTAAAAATGACCCCTTTCTATGCACCCCTGTGTTAGCCTGGATCCTGATCATTGTACCTGGAGCTGACTGACTTGTCTTATATTTTTAAATGAAAGAATGACTTTTTTTTTTCATAAAGAGAAAAAACGGATCCAATTGGCACTGTGGGAGAACAACCTATAAGCCAATCTGTGCCATGGTCAGTCTGGATTGCTTTAGATGGTTAAGACCCACTCTGGTAAAAGCCCCAGCTTAACTAGCTCATAGTGTAATGCCCCCTTGACAATTTCTCCCTGATTCTTTTAAACTGAGAATACTCTGATGTCTGTTGTCTTCTGCAGATAAGATACTGACTGCCCAAAACAACAAAACCCCACATCAAATAACCTGAAGTATCCCCTAATAATCCTGGTAAAATATTTGCTTGCATGGCTACATATCTATGTAGGTTTAATGTTTAATTTTCAGACACAAAATCGTTGCAGAAGTTAGTTAGAAAGAAAAAAGAAAGGCACGTGGAAAGGCTGCCGCTATCCTAAAGGAAGTGTTGTCATATGATGTGTCGTCACAGCAAATTACAAAGAAGCAGCTCCTCTCTGAGAAAACTTATTATGAGGAAGATAACAGGAAGAAGGTCGAGACGCTGGCTGATTTGGAGCTTCGTTACGTCAAACTCAAGTACACCGAGAACCCTGGAATTACAAGGTAGAATATTAAAGCTACACAAACATCTCAGTCCATTTGATACTGAATGTCATCAGTCTTTAAGTGACATGTTTCTGGCTTTGTTTGTTGCCAGTAAATAATGTTGGAGTGACTCAAAGTGAGTCAAAAGACTGGCACTTACAGTACAACTAGGCTCCACAATATTAGAAAAACAAGTGATTTCAATACTATATATTGGGGTGGCACAGTGGCATAGTGGTTAGAGCTGTCGCCTCCCAGCAAGAAGGTTGCAGATTCACATCCTGGCCTGGGGCCTTTCTGGGTGGAGTTTGCATGTTCTCCCTGTGCTCACTCTGGTAACTCTTAAAATTGTCCCTAGGTGTAAGTGAGAGTGTGAATGGTTGTTTGTCTCTATGTGGCCCTGTGATGGACTTGCAACCTGTCCAAGGTGTCCCCGCCTCTAGCACAGTGACTGGTAGGCACCGGCTCCCTGCGACCCGGAATGGAAAAAGCGGGTAAAGAAAATGGATGGCTGTATGGATGGATGTTGAATATTGTGTGATGACATTAACACTCACAGCACTTTGTGTTTTTTAGTATTTTATATGAACCTGGTGGAGGGATCAAAGCCATTTGAGAGTCCACTTGGATTGGCCACATATGCTATTGACACGATGAATTAAATCACGACAATTGGACTATAAAAAGTATAGTTTTAAGATCGTTTTAATGCCATGTAAAATTAAAAACTGTTACTTGTAGTTTTCTCTTTACACCATGATGGTGAAAACATCCCACAAAACTCACCTCCTTTAAACAGCAGAGTAACTATTTAGTTTTAGCTGCTGCATGATGTGATGGGTGACATATCGGTGTTACAGCTACTAACCGGCCCTTAGCTCAGCTCTTTGTTGAATTTCAGTTCTTAATAAAATCACCTACTTGAGCTGAAAATAAACTATTCAAGATAACAGCAGATTTATTATGGCTGGTCTGAAAATATGTCCAACCTGCACCCCAGAGTTTGTTGGCATGCAATGGCACATTAAAAAATCTGATACAATTAACAGATCTGTCACTAAAGAGTTCAAACTAAAACCACATGTGTAAACAGGTTTTTTGTTAGTTACTGGCGAGAGATGAAGTGTATTAAAACACAACCTGTGTTTGTTTTAAGGTTTAACAAACTGAAAGAAGAAAAACGGACGAAGCTGAATCAGGAGGTGAACCGTGTTCGACAACTACTGGCCGATCTGAAGCATACTCAGGATCTGTTGGAGACCATTGAGCAGGGCGTCAACAACCTTTACTTTCAAGTGAACTGCAAGCCTGTAGAGGTTTGGACAAAAATACCAGTTAAAATCTCTAAATGTCACATTATGTTTAGTTATTCTCATACTTCAAGTCACCACTCCCTAGAAACTATTACAGCTATATTATTATGCTAGTTAGAATGTAACATTATGTTATTTTTAACTTTCTTTTATAGTTTTTTTTATTAACCAACACAATTATAATTTAATTTAAAACATGTTGATTTTCTTTAATTACCCATTTATTTCTTTTCTGTAAATGAAAACAATGTAAATCTAAGTTAGATGTAGTTTTTATTCAGTATAAACATTTGTCAAAAACAACAAAAGTAGTCATGTGTTAACTTATGAAAAATCACTTCACATCTTTCTCCTCTGTCCAAAGTTTGTCCACCCTGTACTTTGTTATAGAATTGTTGTAAAGTAACTGGTATATTAGAATAAAAAAATATCTTTACTCTTTTGTTCAGGGTTCGTCCTGTTTGACCAGCGTGGACAAACTGAGGAACATCAGCGTCCATCTAGAGAAATTACAGGAAACAACCAGAGAACTGGACATCAGCAGCCAGGACAGAGAGAAGGTGCTGCTGTTTTTCAAAAACTTCTCAGTTTGGGTCTCCCAAAACCCAAAACAGTCTTTAAAAAACAGTAAAGAGTGGTTATTTTTATCATCTTACTAAGATGAAAAACTTTTCCAATATTCAGATATGTTCAGGTTCCAAATATCTTTTAATTCTCCCACTTCATAAATATTTTTTAGGTTCACAAAGCAAATTGCCTTTTATATCTCATTGCCTTTGTTTTCTTCTTTCACAGGTTTACAATCTGCTGGAAGGAATTAACGTGAAGGAGCTAAAAAACAACAGAAAAGAAAGGCTCGCAACAAGAAGTAACTTTCAGAGCTGGATGTGACGTTAATCCAACTTGTCTCTTCACAGGCAGTAGACAGAAATTATCCAGGCAAAACTGAGCTTTTCTTTTAAAGCTGTGGAGGAGAAAATGTTCCTCCCAGTCTAATGGAAACACATGAACAGATGTTTCTGTTTGTTTGAAACCCAGAAACAAAATTAAGTCATCTATTAGCTGATTAATACTCCTGCTGTAATGTCTAATTAGGTCCAGTTAGATTCAGCCAAATGTAATTCAAATGTGGTAAAAACTACACTCAGGTCTTACAGCATCCTGAATAAATACCAAGCTAAAAATAAAAAAAGTCCTTTATACACTACAAAAATAATCTGAGTTAGCTAAGAAGCTGCTGAACTACTGTGCTCCACCATCTTGAGTTCAGTTCAAGATTAGAGATATTATTTATTGAGAAAAACCTAGAGGTAGAGGTATTAGTTTATGAGTGTAATAGATGGTCTGTACTTTTGGTTTCATGTAGTTTTACATTTTAGGCCTGGATTTTTAAATGATAAATCTGCCTTTCTTCGTCTCATCTCTAAGGCACAGTTGTGTTCAGTGACGATGAAGAGGAGCTCTGTCCAACCCGGGAAGAAATCAAATCTGACGCCATGCGACTGATTGAAATCAACCAGAGGAGTACGACCTCGAGGGCAAGCAGGAGGCAGCTTCTCTAAAATAAAAAGGAAGAACTGTTCTGCTTTTGTTCATTTGACAAGCTCTGATCAGTAGGTTTATTAGGTTTTCGTTTAGTAGGTTTAATACCATGTATGGTGTTGGTTTGAGCAGTTTGAATGCTTCGTCCACATTGTATCAAACCTACAATATCTCTGAGAATAATTTTGAGGAGACGCTGTAAACACTTACAGTTTGATGTACCATGTGCATTGTTGTGTCTTTATCTTTGAGATCATAACATTTGAGGTTTTCTCAGAATTTGAGCTCAAAGATAAATACCTTCTCCTCAGAAGAGGGAGACATTACACCTTCTGCCTTCTCAGAGCTGTTGAAGTGGCTTTAATTGACTGGATTCAGCATTAAATGCATGTATCTCCCTTTCAGATCTATACTCCTGTCTTTAATGGCTGCATGGTTCATTTTAAGGGTGTATGCTGGTGTAGATTCTCAGTAACTGTAATCCTAACTAAATAAATGACTCAAAGGCAGCTGAAGTTCTTTTCTGATTTTTGAAGAGTCTTTGCTTCTCATTGGAGGAGTTTTTTCCAATTTAAAACAGAAAAGGTGCAAAGTTTCAAGCCTAAAAATTGTTGTTGTTGTTGGTCTATTTATCTTGTGATTGTTATCTCTCATCCATCCTGATGGCTGTAAGGGTTGTTGTTTACATGGTCAGAATGTGAAATGTTTTGGTCATGTACATAAACTTGGGGGGAAAAGGTATTTTAGCCCCCAAACCAGGACTTAATTAAGTTGTTTTTTGTTGTTGTTGTCTATTCTCTAAGTTGGTTAGAGTTCTTACTCTGTTAAATAACAAGTTGAGAACATTTGGCCTGTACATTTAATCTCATGCATTTATTTCTCCCCATACACCACCAGGCGGAAGCACAGACAAACAAATCTGACACCAAGTCAAAGAGTTTCACAGCTTCTGGTTCTCTCACCAGCTGAAGGTCAGTTGTGGCTCAACCTCTGGAAACCTTGAAAACTTCAATTTCTTTTGAAGCATTTTACAGGTTGGAGAATTTTCTGAAACATAAACACAATCTAATCTACGTTTTGACAAACCATTGATTCCTTTCCTTGAGCTTAATTTATAAACATTAACCTGATATCTTTACCTGTGGCTGTTTTTTGTTTTGATTTTTAAGTCTTTTGGTGAATTTAGCAAAGAATAAAAGGTTAAATGACCGTGTTGATGGGCGATGAGCTGCCACACAGTTCTCAGTTTTGTCTCGTTTCACAGCACATGATTTTGTCTTTCTGTGTGTGCATTTATTGTTCATTAATAAGTCACATCTATGCAAAGTTCTGTCTTCACACACCAACTGCCAACTCAAACCAGTGACTCTTCCTAAAACCAAATTGTTGTCAGTTTGGCAGCAACTTCTGAGAAACAAGGTGTTTGTGGTCATGCAAATGCAAGTCAGGACACAAAATACTGTTCACAGGGGACCAAATTAACCATCAACATGCGGGTGAGCTTCAAGGAGCCGACAGAGAAAGAGACATAAACTAAAGAGGAATTTTTTTTCATATCTTTGATGAGTTTTTTCCTATTTTTGTCCTGCTGGTCATCAAAACTCAGCTTGGTAACTCCCAAACAGTTCAATCACTGTTTTGACAACAGCAACACTCCCTCACATTCCAGCAGCAGATTCTGGAACTAAAATCTTGCAGACTTGTCAGTTAAATGGTTTTTAATGTGCCACCCAGAATCTTCCCCCCACCCCTGCTTATTCTGGACATAACAGCTTCTGTCTGACAAATGATACAAAAAAAGGAAAGAAAAGAGTGTAAAACGGATGTTAAACTGAGAAATACAACTGTACCAACAACAACATCCATTGTTCTTCATCATTAACTCATGGGTTCAACTGTAGTCAGGACATTTACATGTAAAGTACTTCCCGTTTGTTTCTGACTGTCATGGCAACACCTAAAGACCAACACTTATCAAATGCTTGAGCCAGACAAGCATAAAGGGAAATCTGCACTTTTCTTGCCTTAACTTTTTGGCTTTTGTTTAAATAGGAAATTTATGGGATGAGAGAAAGATCTGATGCTAATTTGTGTCCGTTTTAGTAAAAAAACTCATTTAAAAGGCTTCACAAAGAGGTGATTGTTCATTAAACAATACATTTGTAGACTTTTCCATGAGATGCTAGGCAACTTAGTGCTTCTTGTTTTTGTTCAAATAAAAAACACTGGTCATTACAATGAATTTCTGTGACTTCAAACGTTTGAAAAGTATCTGCCTCTGATTCACAAATGTGAGTTTTTGCAATTATATAACTAGTTTGAATAAATTAAGTCTGTCTTCTTTTCTGTGGAAAGGTTCCCAGAGCAGTCACTTTTTCCTTAGTTCTTTTTTCACCCCCAAAATAAACTTTAAACCGGTCTGTCATATGGTGACACAATTCCACAAAGCTTACTCAGATTTTGCTGAACTGACTACAAACTTCTCATGTAAAAGAAAACTATTTAAAATATAGTTTTTGCCTTTCACTCATTCATCACTTCCTAATAGACACTTGTCGCTTGTTTGCCCTTATTAAACCAGTCAAACAAAAGCTACATAAACAGAAAATGACAGTCTATTAAAGTCTATGTTGTTTGTTTAGGGAAAATTAAATGTGTTGAGACGTTTTTGTCCTTGTGTTGACTGACTGATTTTAGGAAAAGCAGCTGTCCTCCTGCAGTGTGTAAGCTGGGTTCATTTTGTGCAAAAATATTTGGTTGTGAGCTTTAAATGTGATCGTTCAGTGTCACAGATGATTCAGCACTCTCACAACCAAAGATAACCTACAACAAACATCAAGCAGGGTCAGAAATTTTCTGGGAAAGTCGTGCAGCGTCACTGCTGCTGCCAGCCATGAGTCGTCCACTGCTGTGTCCTTTTCCACCTCCTCTTTCCTCTCTATTTAGGGTCCAGATATAATAATTAGAGCTTCAACGCTTAATTTTCTTTTAGCGTTGGACCGATATCTCTGTCGGATCTTTGTGACCTACTTGACTCTCCTGCAGCAAACAGTCTTACAGTTCAGCATGGATTAAATCTTACATCATACAGTGTGACATGGGTTACTGCCAAGATTTTAGTATCTGTAGCTCGTACGTTGTGAGCAAGGCATTAGACCGCGATTATACTTGTACGTGTTGCTATTGAAAAATACTGCTATGGCATAAAAGAAGAGTCATTCACAGGAAGTACTTTCTTCATACAAAAACGTAACTTCAAGGTTTCATCAATTTTTGAACAAATGTCAGCAATGATTGTACCTTCCTGAATTTTGTTCAATTGTATGGATGTCTTTAGCCTCTCTGCACTTCTTGTTTTACAACGTGCCACTTGTGCAGAGTACAACAAATAACAAAAATGGAGATATGTACAACAGGCTGAAATGACTTAAAGCCCCCCTCGTA
>JAOXNZ010000210.1:26267039-26296717 GCA_028566095.1 Kryptolebias brasiliensis | reverse complement strand
AATAGGCATTCAGATTTTTTGTATTATAGATTGCCTTGGTTTAAATGGGTCAAGTTCCAGCTAAAAGCTTGGTTTAATCCATTGATTCTCAGTTTTTGGTGCTTTTGACCAATAAGAAACATTGTATGAGTTCATATAAATGAGGGATTTAAGAAGCATATTGCAAAATGCTTTGTAAAATCTATGCAATATCCAAAAAATTCATTATAATTGTGGATCATTCATCATTTATTGTGATGGTCTAATAAGGAATTTATTGGCTCACCTTGGCCCTCAGGTCTGCAATGATGGCGTTGTACTTGCTGTAGTCCCTTCCTTCCAAGGGGCCCCTCTTTTCGATGGTCTCTCTGATCTTGAGCTCCAGTGCTTTGTTGGCCTTCTCCAGACTCCTCACGGTCTCCAGGTAGATGGCCAGACGGTCATTCAGGTGCTGCAAGGCGATCTTCTCGTTTCCAATAGCTAAGGCTCCATTAGCTACCCCAGAAGATTGGTAGTCAAAACCCCCACCGAAGCCGCTGCCAACCCGAGAGCCAAAGGTGACGGTGGAGATCCTGGTCCCATGGCCACCTGCCCCACCGCTGACACTGTGTGCGTAGGACTTCTCCATCTGCAGAGGTCTACTGGAGTAACTGGAGAAACCAAGATTTTGAGAGCTCTGGCGTTTGATCTGGTGCTCCATGTTGGAAAGACGTAAGCTGATCAATCAGAGGTGAAAACGTACTGGAACAGAGGCGTTGGCAGCTGAGAGTGGAGGAGAAGAGCGGTGGTTTGGGGTTTTATATATGACACTGAGCACCAAAACTCGTTCCTGCCACTCCTTTCCTATCTTTATGACATCTTTATCTTTATTTCTTTTACTTAAACTTTGTCCCCTCTTGTTAATCTAGTATCTTTCAAAGGAAAAAAGATATGCTGACATATTCATTTCTACAGTGTGTAGTAAAAAAAAAACTGAACCTATGGTAACTGAACATGAAAAGCAATAGAAAGAATAAAGATAGCCATGATTCCTATTTGACATGTTTTAAATAAAATCAAAAAGCATCAAGACACATGCTTGATTGAATTGAATGAAAATATTTCAAGTTTAGATGTGTTAAATAATTTATTCTTGTTTGTAAATCTAATACAAAAATGGGTTGCTATATAAAAATGAAGATTGAATTAAAGAGTTATATTGATTTATTTACAAAGCAAATGTGTTTTTGCAGTGTAATATATGCAATCAGGGTCAGCCTAATCTAATAGAACTGACTCAGTTTGTTTACCACAATTATCTCTCAGTTGAACAAATTTTAAGCTATTTGTTGAATAAAATGAATTTTATTGTTTTAGTTTGATCAAACTTCATTCATTCAACAAGACTGGGGCCCAGTATACACAACTCTGGATTTTATTTTCTAAATTAATATCTTTTTTCTCTGTTTTGATTTTTCACTTCACCCACACTACCAGGGTGCCTCCATATGTTGTTATGAAGATGGGCACAGTGGTTTATTTTAAGCCTGCTTCATGTACTGAAGTCATTGCTGCAAGTCTGTCTGCAGCTGAAAAAGCAAAATTTAATTTACCAAAACTGCCCAGCTGTTTTAGGAATTTTTTTTCCCTCAATAAAATGCGTGTCTCTGTGTGTATATTAAAAAATGTCTTTTGTTTAAAAAGAGTGTGTTTGAAACACATCACTAAATGTTATGTCAGTGGGGATAAGATGAAAAACTGGTTTTAATAAACACAAGAAAGTTTCTTTGTACTGAAGGCTCAAATCAAAAATGTAAGAAAACATTTGGGTTTGTTGCTTTGGGTGCCAGCAAAATACAATCCAGGACAGAAGAGACTTGTTAATGATAAAGTCTATCAAAAACAGAACTCCTTCACGCTGGTTTAAAGTCTTGACTTTTTTAGGTTTTTCAACAGGTTTCAAGCCAACAGTAACTTTTTTTGTTATAACTCAACAATCCAATAGGAAGCTGTAAAAACTCTGAGGTACAAACTAACCTTCCTGGAATTGTTTTAGTCTGTTTTGGCTTCACAATGCTGCACAATATTAGTCTTTTATTTTTACAAGCTAAAAACTGCTGCGTTATTCTGATAACTCAACTGCTGGGGTAAAGCTGTTGGGTCATACAGTAGGTTGGGTTCGTTTGACCAAAAAGTTGTTGTGGGGTCAGACATGAGTCGTGTCATTTTTCACAATCTGCCATTTTGAAGTTGACCAAATCAGGCCTGACTAGACCTCTGCTTTGGGGTGTAATAAAATAAGGCAGAAAAAACTTGTAAGATGATATTTAATGTGGTTGGCTTTGTTCCTAAAAAGCATGCGTTGGTGCACTTATTGCGGTTAGTGCCAGCTAGCTAACACCAAACCAAGTTGGAATTATCCAATAAGGCAGATTTAGGGTTGTTCTTCTTATCTCCGTTTTTTTTGTAGCTCTAATTTAACAAATTAGTCATGTGACCCAATTTTTGAGTAAAAAACTTAACCCAGTATAGGGTGAAACTGATAACCTGCTGAGTTAAAACTACCCAGGGGTTGACTCGGTCCAAATTAGACCCAGTGCTGGGTTACAAATTGGATTGTTTTTAACCTGGAAGTTTTTAGTGTGTACAAATATCCCAAATAAATGTTAGAATCTAAATTTGTCATCTTTTAAACATTTAGTTTAGAAAGAAGGATATAATAACTAAATAAAATTTCTCCCTTTCATTATATTTTCGTTTTTTTTTTACAAAGTGCAAATTAAAATGAACTGATGAGTAGCAGATGTAAACCATGACTGAAACATAACTTTCACCACTATATAAACTAAAAGTAGAGGAGAGAAACAAACTAATGTATTGACCCCCCTGCCCACTACACACACACACACACACACACACACACACACGCATTGAGCCAATACCTACATAATGCCAACATTGGTATCAGTACCATTGATATCTCAATTGTGCTGCCCACCTGTAATTTCTGAGACCAGTTAACAAATTAATCACAGTTTTAAGCAAGACACTGTTTCAAAAGCAATTTTTGTGTCAAAAAAGATTTATTGAATTGTCTTATCATCACAGCACAGCAGGCAGACTGAACTGGAGCAAAAGGAAAACCAAAGACGATGAACATTACACGTAAAACACCTTTAAATTTTGATTTGACATTTTTTAACTTTGAAATGTTTAACCAGTTGGAAAAAAATGACAGTCCTCCAATCTTTTGTAAACAGCTACAGGTTGGCAAACAATGACATAAACAAACCATGATGAAATAAATAACAGATTTTCCTCTGACCCAGTTTTTCTGTTTAAATCAGCCTCTGCAGCAACTGTTTAACCGGGTTGTGAATCTAATTGCACTGCTAGCTATAATGGTTATTCCTGTTTGGCTAAAACCTAAGATGAACTTACAGAAAGTAAAAGTTGTCTAAATATTTTCTTTTGTTAGTTTTTACTGCTGGTATTTTCAGTTGGCTGTTTGTTGTATTTAGTAGTCTTTGGTTTCTGTGCTGGAGGAGACCACTTTCCCATCCACCAGGGTCTGTGTGACAGTCATCACTTTGGTCTTCTGTACAATCTTTTTCTGCTCCTCCAAAGCATCCTGAAGCCTAAAAGAAAAACATGAATATTCAGTCAGTTTTAAGTTGTTTTTTATCTGCAGTATATGACACAAGAATACACAGAAACATGATCCCACTCACCTAAAGTCTTCGCCATCAAGCAGGCGTCTGTATGTTGCAATCTCAGCCTCCAGCTTCATTTTTATGTTCAGCAGGGACTCATAATCCTGCGTCTGCATCTGGATGTTGTTGCGCAGCTGAGTGAGCTCCGCCTCCAGACTCAGGATGATGGAGTTGAGGGACTCGATCTCCATGTTGTAACGCAGCTCTGTGTCCCTCAGCGTTCCTTCCAGGGAGGCTTTCTGTCAAGACGATAAAGGGGTTAAATTTTAACAGGCTCTGCGTTGACAGCACCATAGCGCCAGGTCACTGGAGTGCGAAGCTTGTGTCAACAAAGTGAAGGCAAGCGACCTGAAGTGAGAGTGCTGAGCTGGACATTGTTGTAAAGGAGGATAAGCTTGTGCTGAGGTAAATGAAGTATGTGCTGACTACATGCTTCTCACCAGGCTCCTCTGTGACTCCAGTTCAATCTCCAGGGTTTGGATCTGTCTGCGCAGATCAGTCAGCTCTGTATGCGCACCCTTCAGGGCTTCTGTGTTCTGGCTCACCTGAGTCTGCACTTCTGTTATCTAAACAAGGGATCAAAATAACAAGAATCTGTTAATTCCTTGAGAAATGTCAGGATTTATTTCAAACAATGTGCTTGATAAGTTTTTGTGAATTGTTTACCTGAGATTCATGCCATGCTTTGAGTTCTTCCTGGTTCTTCTTTGCCATGTTCTCATATTTAGCTCTAATTTCTGCCATGATCAGAGACAGATCTTGACCCTTGGGAGCGTCAACATCTACGTGGACACCAGACTTGGCAATCTGGTTACGAAGCTCCATAACCTCCTGAAAATATAAACACACAATGGACTCAGGTATTAGCAAACAAATCCATAAGCTACGCTTCATTTTTAAGGCGGATGATAAGGTTTTTGTCTGTGTCTGTGTGCAGGTGTCTGTTTATTACCAAAATGTTTCATGAACCACTGGGCAAATTCCAATGAAACTTCATCTGATGTAACAGTCATTCACAACACATACTCTGAGCATGACATCTTGTGATATCACATGAGATTGCGTATAACTTTATTTTTAAGGTTTGACTAAAACAGCTTCAACTTTGTCATTTCTCAGCATGAGCTGATCTGAGTCTATAACTCTGATATGGTGATATGATTCCTTCTTTCCTATGATTTAACTGCTTTACAAAACAGCATATAAATCAATCTTTTATTTTAAATAAACTGAGTTATTTTTTTATTCATCCTGCCACAGAAGACAATTCTTAATGAGCTGTGACCCAGCCGTGACTCCAAGCTTTCTGCAACCATAACCACACACTATGGTCAGGTAAATATACAGGGGAATTATCTAAATTCCTATGTGCCTCCCTAAACATTAAATTTAACATTTCCCTCAGTAAACAAATGGTTGTGTTTTGGCTTTATGCACTCAAATCACAATAATTTTAATTCTGTGGTGCAACTCTGTGGCCAAATGCGGACTGTAACAAGTTTTATGATGAGGCTTCCCACAGAATTCACATATAAATATTTTAGATGTCTTAAGAGACGTGCATGTCAAGCTTTCTCACGCCTCTTTTTAAAAACACACTGCAGTCTGGTCAACTGTGACTGACTTGTTTGTGCAACTTAAGCACTTAAGATGGGGCTTAATATGATGAGCCAGTATACAAATATTTATAAAGATCCTCAAAGGGTGTGGATGTTTGCTAAAAACATGTGATGATCTCTGTAATTCAGAGTTAAGGACTGTCAATAGTGTAGTTAAAGGATGGGAACCTTTGTCCGACTTTTAAATGCAATAAACTCACATTTTCATGGTTCTTCTTGAGGTGGATGAGCTCTTCTTTCAGGGCTTCGATCTCGCTCTCCAGGTTCAAGCGGCTCAAGTTGGTGTCATCGATGAGTTTCCTCAGACCGACAATGTCAGCCTCAACGGACTGGCGGATGGCCAACTCAGACTCGTATCTGAAAAACACAAGTTGGGACAGTTAGGATCACTTTTAAACCCTGGAGCAGCTGATCACACTCAAAGCCTGAATTAACTTAAGTCAAAGTAAATCTGCTCATTGTTGCACCTAATTCAGAAATCTAGTCAAGTGTGAGTGTGCTTCGAGTTATTATGTGGTCAGTGTACAACTAGCCAGCTGTGTTTGCCTTCACATTCATAACACTTCTTCAGTGTCGCCACCAGCAATGATGGAAGGGTGATGAATAATGACTACAAGACAAATGACTGCCTCCCTAGATCACGACAGGATTTATTCACCCTGCAGCCCATTCTGTAGTAAAGCAGGGTGTGTCTGCAGCTGTCTGGTTTTGTGTTTTACAGTCTCATTAGTAAAGCAGGCGGGTCTTACTTTACTCTGAAGTCATCGGCAGCCAGGCGAGCGTTGTCGATATTCAGGACCAGTCGGGCATTGTCAATGGTGGCATCAAAAATCTAGAAAGGGTTAACAAAAAGAGAAGAAAATTAATATAAGTGACAGTATTGATGAAAAGAGATGAAATATACAATAATTAAAATACAGTGGGTTGTCAAAAAGACAGAAAAGAATCTTTTCTTGCTAGATTTTTATTGCTAACCACCAGGAAAGGTGGGCGATCATGTATGTACCTTTGTATGTGTGTGCTTGTTTGTTTGTTGGCAAACACAGTAGATGGATTTTATAGAATTATTTTATTGAACAGAAAGTATTCAGTGGAGGTTCATCTACAGCCGATTAACTTTTGGAGTTAACCTGACTCAAGGTGGCTGCCACAGCTAATTGATTAGCAAACTCCAAAATGGCTATAACTTGGTCAATTTTACAGATATTGAGCTAAAATTTGGTGTGCTGGTAGCTGAGAGTCATCCCCATCATATATATTGAGCACAAACTGATCATGCAAGACCCTTGTTTTAAACTTTGACATGCAGGGCAATATGTATTCTTTCAAGGAAAGAAGCCAGTGCCTTGAAAAAAGAAGTTTGAAAGTTAAGTATATAAAACTAATTTTGTATTAAAATGGAAATGGTATCTGTTTCCCAACTGCTAGCTAGCCTAGCTTTTATACAACCCTAACCTAGCTAGCAGCTGCAGCACAACGTAACTTAAACTGAAGTATATTTTTCCATATGCGTGGGTTTTATTTCAAATAGCAACAGGATTATTGTCAGAGAATAAATGTCATTGTCTAGATGTATAACCAAGAGTATTTGTTTAAGCAGTCCTGGCACAGTTGATAAGGCTGGTATGGATGTCAGGGAGGCATCCAGGTGACGAAGTCCAGGAGCCAATAAGCAGCTGCCAAGCAGCTGGTGAAAAACAGGATCTATCCTGTTAACATTTGCGTATATGTATGCGTGTGTGTGTGTGCGTGCCCAGTCATGTGATTGCATGGGCATAATTTGCATGGGTAGTTGACTTTGTCTGTTGGTCTGTTTAAGCGTTGCCGTGAGAGTTGCGATTTCTCAGATAAGGGCACCATTTGGGCAATTATTTGCATCACACCATAAAAAAATAAGTCTGTTTTGACCTTGGAATGTTTAGATAAACTAATGCCCTCTGCTGAATAAATCTAAATTCAACAAGTCATGTCATAAGATCATGGGAAAAAGCCAGTAAACTCCCTTTTCTAACTTTTTGCTTTGTTTCTCACCCGACCTTGTTTCAAAAACATTGTTATTGACCTTGATGCTGCTAACACAGAAAAAGATTAGAAAAGACTCCTCCTGGTCCACATTTCTCACAATGAAATATTGTGAAAAAATAATCTCTTTATGCTGAAGGACATCTGAAGACACAAAATATTTAAGAATAGTTTTTTTTTTAAAGAAAACTAAGATTGCAGCTTCCAAACTCATTTAGAGACTAAATGGGATAAAACTTGTGATAAATGATTAACCTATTTCAACTGTATTTAAAGTAATCATTTTACTTTGAGTTCATAAATCATTTAGTGGTAAATGTACTTGTCAGTTACTCATAAAACAGGTCGTAAATGGTTTTAAGTTGACATATAATAGTTAATAAATTTAGTCTTTTTTATTTCTGCTTATCAGTTTCTGGTATATGTGTACACAGAATTAATGACTGCACCATATGTAAGGACTTTACTATGTTTTGTCCCATAACACCACTGAAGGAAGAGGAAAATTATGCTTAAAATTAAAATTCATGGGTCTACGTGTTGATTTCAGTTCCTGGAATTCACTTTGTTTTTCCTGTTTCTGTGACCCCTGATACTCCAACATTCCTCCTCCATACTGTTTCCGGTCCAGGCCTCGGCCCCCCTGGTTCTCACAGTAGGAGACGATCCAGACAAGATGAAGCCTTTACTAACTGTATGTTATTTTTAATATGTTTGTGAAAGAAAATACCTCTAGTGTTCATTTATAGGGCTTTTCAAGCCAACAGTTTCACAGCATCTCACTCACTTTTCATTTTTCAGTTCATCAAGCTCACCGGTTCCCATTATTAAATTCCCCCCCTCACATGCATTTTGTTCAGCACTTATTAATTAACTTCACATTCCTCTGTTTGCCCTCTCCATGGCCCCATTCCTTACCTTCTTCCTCAGGTCGTCCACGATGACCTGGTACTTGCTGTAGTCTCTGAAGTCGGGTCCGCTCTTCTGCAGGGCTTCCTTGATCTGGATCTCCAGCTTCTGGTTGGCCTTCTCCAGGTTCCTCACGGTGTCCAGGTAGCTGGCCAGCCGGTCGTTCAGATTCTGCATGGCAAACTTCTCGTTGCCCATGATGTCTGCACTGTTTCCACTCACCTGGATGCTGCTGGAGAAGCCCCCTGCTCCCATCCCAGCTCCCATCCCGGCTCCCAGTGAGCCCCGGACGGTGGAGGAGACACTGACTCGGGAGCCACCGGCCCCACCATGGATAGACTGGGCCTTGTAGATAGGAGCAGAGGTACGGGTGATGGACATGCCAGGAGCCCTGCTACTAGTAGAGGATCGCACAGAGTATGTAGTTTGCCTGGAGGTTTGCATGATTGCTGTAGAGTGTGAGACTCAGTCAGACACACTGTGAGGAGGAGAACAAGGCACAAGCTGGGAAGACAGAAACTGGAGCTCACAGACACGAGGCAGGAGGAGAGGAGAGGCTTTTTCCCCTATTTAAACCGCCCTTCAAAACCACTCCCCCCCCATTTACCCTGTCACCTCCCTGTTTTCCACCCGCTTAGACTGCAGAGCTGCTCAGGACATGCCTTTGTCCTCCCTCCCTCCCTTCCTCCCTCCAACCAAAGTTACAAAATTTTGTGGACATTCAATAAGGTGGAGATTTGTAAGGGTTTGGGAAGGTTTTTAGATATTTTTTATTGGACAATAACTTAGAGCAGAAACCTTCATGAGCCTTTCATTTATTGTGACCAACAACAACTCCCTTAAAGCAGCTTTAACCAGTTTCAAAGCAAAAATAACACCATCATAGTGTCTGCGACGTTTCACATTGAGGTCAGACTTTTGTGTTTACACTTTCTACAGACGACCAAGATATGATCAGTCACAATAATGGTAAGAAAACAAATAAATAATTGCATAAACACCCACATTAGCTGTCTCAGTCCACCCTAAAAAATGTAGTTTTACTCAAACTTTACTCAAATGGTCTTATTTCTGTTTGTTGTAAGCATTTTAATAGATAGGATGAGATCATGTCTCACAGTTCAAGTGATCGGAACACCTGGTTTGGATAAGACACATAATTACACTGACATAAAGTGTTTGTCCTCACCTGGTTTCCACTATAGTAGCTACTATAGTAGCTAAAATTATACATTGTGTCAGTAAAATAAAAATTGGCTGGCAAAAGACTTTGTTAACAAATAGTTTTGAGTCTAATTAGTATACCAGGACAAGACAAAGTTAAATCACATGAGTGTTTTAGAAGTATTATATGGTCCCAGATGTTCTGTACGGTGTTTGTTATCTGTCCCGTCTAGCCGGATGTGTGTCTGATTGCTCCCTCCCATAAAGGATATGGTCAAACAAAGGAACAATTCCACAGTATACTTAGTAGATACACGGCAACAAAGACTTTCTACACCAGTAAACATATTTCAGGGGCACCCCTGCTGGTTTTTAACACAAGCACATTCCACAGATTCAGTCTCATACTTGGCTTGTACAGGGATTAAAATCTTTTCAGTCTCATTTGTTAGTTTTGTGTTGCTATAACCTTCAAAATAAGTATATGTTTCACAACATACCTGTTTTTATTACAGTTTAAAAATCAGTTTTCCAATGAAAAAGCTATTAAGCAACATCAGTTTAGATTTGGAAAAAGGAATATTGTTTGCATGCAAGGTCTGCTCTGTTGGCATCAACTTGTTCTTGGATAACAATTCAATGTAATGATTTTACAGCTTAGTTCAGTTTCTGCTCCAAGTTTTTTTTTTTTTTTTTTTTTGTTGTTTTGTTTTACAAGAAGGAACATACAGCAGGATATTAAAGCCCTCCTGAAGAAACTGAAACAACTATTGTGCTGCAGTTGAGAATAAAACCAAAAGCTTCCTGTGAAGCGAAGTATTAAAGTGACTTCATGAGAAATATCCTTCAAAATGTATTATAATACAATACACCTTGAGATGTTGAAGTGCTCATATTCACCAACTGCTATTGACAGTGGTTAGCTTAAAAGAAACAGAGCTAAAAATCAGACATAAAACAAAACCATAAGTCTTTTTCACAAAGGTAAGGATGACACATTCTGTAGTCAGGAAGTAGACAGTAACAAACATCAGTCATGCAAGCTCTTTATACATTTAAGCAGTTTAAATATTTTGGGGGGTATTTTGTCTGGTCCTCATGGCTGCCACACCACACAAAGAAAACAAAGATTAAGTTGCAGTGAAGATAGTGTGTAAAACAGTCATATCATGACAGATGATGGAGAACAGCTTTTGCTTTTTTGGTTTTCCTTGGAAACTAAATAATTAAAAGGTGTGTTACTTTGTGGCCTGACGTCTACACAAGCTTTTTGAATTACTTCTATACATGGTAGCAATTGCTACTTATAACCAAAGTTAAGTCTTTTTTTTTATTAATTGACTTGGGTTCTGTTACTATAGACGTCATGCTGGAAGATCAACAAAACGTAATAACAGAGGAGGTACTTGAATTAAAGAGTTTTATGGCCCCAAATCTGGAAAAAAAAGCAATCAACACAAAAGTTAAAATGTGCTTGAGCCATCTGACAAGAGGTAAATTTCAGTTTGAACCCATAAATATTAAATTGTGGATAAGTTTAATCTAAATGCTGTCGTGTAAAATTGTCATTATAGAAGGCTGTGAGGTATGAACACTTACAGAGACGTTTATTTTCGATTTGTTTTCCAATATTATCTTGAAAATCAAAAGATTTTAAAACTTTTTAATCTTATCTTAAGATGAACTAATGTGACTCAGGAAAAGTCAGTTGATCGTTTTCATTTTCTCTTTTTTTCATTTTCTCTTTCACTCTTGTTGGATTTTCCACAGCTGTCTTCACAGTAAGAGACCCTTTTTTACTGTAATACGCAGTGAGTGGCAAGATAAACAAAAGCTACAGATTGTTTTACTTAATAAAACAATCACTTTCGGTTGAGTGATAAAATCTTTGTGTAAGTCTGTTCAACTCCCCCCAACACTGTATTATAATTTAATTTAGATCCTGGGAGTCTGTGAAGCCACAAACCTGCTGTCAGTGAGATATTCACTTACTACTTTTCTGTTTGTGCATCTCTCTGTTTGGTTACAAAGGTCATGTTTGCTCTTAGTTTGGAGTTAATACAATCACTTGCAGCAGAGTTTGAGCTTGTGAACATCTGACTGTGCTAAAATTTCTTTTTCGGGTGAGGCCTGCCTTTTTTGGCTTGATCAGATCTGTAGAACTGTGGAGTTGTTGTTCAGCCGAACCATCCTTCTTCTAGTCTGACCTCAGTGGTCAGAACACCCACAAAATGAGCTAAATCAGAGCAGGCCTGACAGAAGCAAAGAATGAGAGCTAAGAAGTCTTATTTACAGTTCTGGCCTAGGGATTGTGAAGTTTCTGGACCCGGGTGAGAAACTGGCCGACCTCTTGGCTATTTAACTTTCAACAACTCATTCATTAGCAGAAGAAGCCGTTAAAGATCGTCTCAGTGGACCTCTTGTTGGAAGTCCAACTTTCATCAGAACTGTCAGTTACATTTAATCACACATCCACTCAAATGGAAAGTTATCTGATGGCACCGTATCTCTGAATGTGCCATCTCTGACTGGATACTAGAATATGCATAACTATCCATACACGCACACTGGCAATGCATGATGACTCACAAAGGGCACTGGGGGGTATGAGGGGGCACACAGATGGTAATCACTTGAGCACAGACATTTTTCAGGTGTGTGTAACAGTCCAACCAGGTGCGGTGGCCCAGTGTCAGTGCCAATGACTCATGGGTTTAATACGAGACATGAGATCTGGTCTTGGAAATGTCTGTGATGGCATTCCAGGATGTGTGGGAACACAACAAAAGCAGACACAATATCAGAGAGTAGTTTTTAGATTGTACTCATGATTAAAGGCTACTGTGGGCAGATAAGGCTCCAGGTGTCAACTACCAGACAAAATAACTCTGAAAAGGGTTTCTATAAAGATGATATGTCTGAAGAAAGTGCAAATTAAAGAGACAGCTGAAAATACATAAAGTCTGCCAGCTGTTAACAGAGTTTAGCATGTGGTTGTCACATTTGAAATCAGGGTGTTGTCTTTGCACAAAGACTCTTGGTTTATTGGAAAGGATTAGACAGATCTGACAGAGGTCAGGGGTCAGTGGTCTGCTTATTGTCAGGTTAGAACAGTTAGCCTGTGGTATTCAGGGTGGAGCACTGAGACAAAAAGCCAAATATGTGAAAACAGGGTGTGATAATCACATGTTGCTTAATAACTTCATATATAAGAAAACAAAAACCTAAATCTGATGAGATTACAACTTCCAACATACCTATATTAGTTGCATTGGTAACTGTTTTTATTATATTTATTTAAAATGGAATAATGTAGCCAAAATTTGGAGGTTCAGTTCATCCTTAAGATGTGTTTTGACAAACTGGTGATCCGAGATAACTTCAAACTTTGGGGTAATTTAGCCTGTGTTGATAAGACGTAGGAATTGTGTACTCTGCTATTTTTCAAAACTACTAAAATGTACTGTTTTTGTTGTTTAGGGTCAAGCTTTTATTAATATTTTGGCCATTAACACATTGGGCCAAGGTGGGTTAATTTATACTCTTTGGAGTTGTCAGTTGCTTTGATAAAAGCATCTAATTATTAAACTAAACGAAAATGTTTAGTAGTTTGAGTCTGACTCTTCTGATTTGACTGATTATTCTGCTGAGAAAACCAGTTCACACCATGAAATGGATTAATTCTACTTTCAAGAGTTTCATTATCTCATATTCTAGCCCAAAATATGTATTTGGTAAATGATCAATATTGGATGTTTTTGGGTGTCTTGAAGACCGCGCTAAACTGATTTTACTTTAGTTTCTAAAATGCAATCCTGAAAATAAATTTAAAAATAAATAGTTAAGTAAAACTGGCTTGTATCTGTGTGGACTATATAACAATAAATTCAAGCATTGCATTGGGTAAAATAGAAATGTAATGCTGTCAATGGTATATTTTGAGAAAGACTTTGACTTTGATGAAGCACAAACTGGACAAGCACATGGTTTGAGTGGTGTTTCTGTGTCAGAGATTATTGGGAGGTCAAGTATGTTGGATAATATGTTGACAGCAGTTTGATTTTAATGGCGCTGACTAGGTGGATTAGCGAGGAAATCTGAATTCACCTGTAAATTAAAATTGTTACCCAATACTTATCTGGTACTTACAGAGTATGTACTTGATATGTTTTATGTATTGCTATGTATTGCTAACCAGCTCTCTTCTCTGTCAGGATAACTATAAGTTTGTGTCTTTTAAAGGGTTTATATAAGAATATTACTGGATGCTTCAGATAAGGCCTATAAAGGGTGTGTTGGGTCTTGGTAAATACTTTAGGGTGGAGGTTAAATTATTATGGATGAGCATTGTTTAAGCATTCAGTGTGTAACAGTTTCATAACAAGATGAGCTCATTATCTGACACCTCACCTATAGACTCTCTTTTGCGTGTAAGTGCTAATGACATTTACTGTCGACGTGACTCTCTTTCACTCTCTTACTTACTGTCTTTCACTCACTCAGACATTCTTAGCCACTGTGTCTCCTCCTTTTTCCTTTCTCAGCCCACATTCCCGCTTAGTAATTGCTCCCAGAATGCCTCCCTGTGATGCACAACGCTCCAGAAACTTCCAAACTGGGTCTTTACTGTGCTTCCATGGTGATGAGAAACAAATTTGTTATATTTCACTTTGAGAAAGTGCTCTACTCAGCCCTTTATTGTACAAGCCCCTGCTGTGAATACATGATGGACCTCTGTAGAACCTTCTTGGCAAACACCCGCGGTGTAGTTGACACACCACATTTCACAAGCTCATGGAAGGGCACAGTGAAGTAGCCTCTGTCCAATTCTTCAGAGTTCCCCTCCATGTCTGAGCAGCTGGGCTGCATGTTTTTTGACACAGTGGGTTCATTTGAGTGGACAGGCACAGTGTGAAAATGTTCTGCAAGAGCTCTCAGTCTCAGTCAGCAGTAAAAAAAAATTAAAAAGGAGGAGGAGAGAAAGAATGACCACTGTTTGGTCTGAAGGAATGCTATAACCAGCACAGTCCGACAAAGAAAGAGCCATTGATTGAGATGTTTGAGGCTAAAATGTGCTCCTGTCTACAACAAATGCTCTTCATCTAAATACCTCATGTCCAGAGTGAAATTTCAAGATTATTTTTATTGATAATTTTAGGTGAAACTTTGTTTTTCATGAAGGTGGTTTATAATAAAAATACTTTTTAACCACTGAGGAGTCGCTTTCTTCCTTTTGAAAGTCCAGACAATGAAAAGTTCAGCCTCGAATTGGAGGTACTAATCAAAACATTTGTTCATGTCGTGATTCATTTTATCATTTGAAGGCATGCAGCTCTGGTTTGTGTCACAAATGATGTAAATACATGACATGACATAAAGAAAGAATCCTGGACTTCATTTGAAATGTTTCACATGATCAATAAGATGATGGTAACTCATTTTGATGCAGTTTTTAGGCTTTTTAATGATGAAAACTTTAGCATTTTAAAACATTTAAGAAAAAGAAAAAAATAATTTTGTGCATTCTGTAAAAACAGTAAACCATTACTTTTTTTCCCTGTGTTTCCATCGGCCTCAAAGCCTGCATTTATATTTTTCCATAGTAACGACTTTTTCGGAGGCCGGGTCTATTTCAGGTACAGTGACTGACTCATTCCTCCCGAGTAATTACCTCCTTGCTGACCAGATGCTGCCTCGATAATTGTATGGTTAATGAAACATGCAAGAAGGGAGGCTGCTTCAGGGAAATCCCACTAAAACGGGGGTATCCCCATACGAAGGAAACACGCCATATCCCTTCCCCTCTGAGCTGCCCTCCAACACCCACATATACGCACATCTGTGAGCCATTAAGTTTTCCTTTAGCTTTTCAGCTCTTTACTGTCTTTCTTTCCATCCAATTCTTTCCATGCTACGCCATTGTGGACATAAATGGTTTTGTTCCATTCAAAATGGCAGAAAAACTATTGGTTTTCTTCACTTTACTAGACTTCACCTCTTCAATTTGCAAAGAAACGCAACAAATGCTTCCTCACACCAGAACACAAATAGAAAAACCATGAGATAAAAACAGGGAGCAAAACTGGAGTGAACAATATTCTGAGCCAGTTGGAGCACTTGATAAATATCACACCCGTTCATGAGTTGCAGCATATCTGTATGAAAATGCGAAATGGCAATCTGCAACCATGTCAAAGGCTCTCGAATGGTGCTGATGTCTGGTCTTAGAGGAATTCATCTGTCTGGCAACCATATGTTGGCATGTCGGGAAGCCATCCAGCAGACCATACTCTGACCTCCTGGAAAATACCCCCCTGACAGTCCTCCCTTGTGGTGCTATGGAAACCCTTTGTGGCTCTGTGAAATATAGCTGCAATAATTAATGCAGATTTCTTTTAGTGGGTAAATAAAAGGCAATGTGATAGACATTCATAATGTTTTCAATTATAAAACAAAAGAAGGTGGGGGTCAAAAAGAGTTATAGCTTTAAATTTAGGTGGGTGACTCGACAAAACAACACTTGACTGGCATTTAAACAGTGTGTGCTGATTGGTTAGATGCTCTTCCTGCACTTTGTACTGTGTAACCTACTAACACTGATACAAAACTGTTTTAATCCCTTTTCAAGCTTACAAAATATTTGTTATATAACATCACAGATTTGCTGAAAGGTGTCATGTTAAAGGGACAGTTCAGAACTTTTGAAATGTTATGAACAGCTGTTGTAGATAGCTGTTTGAACATCCTTGGTTTTAAGAAATACAGTTTCATTTTGACCACACTGACAAGCTGATGGCTAGTCCAAACAGGAGCAACAATTATCTTCGTTCCAGTTACCTCAGAATTTGGAACCTGGATCTGGGAATGGCATCAGACCAAACTTGTTCCAGCTGCATCTAGAGATACCATTAGGCTAACTACTGTTAGCAATACAAGCCGATAACAATGGATTTCTTTGCATTCAAACAAACAAATGGCTGCTAATGCCACCAGTGGTGGTTGGAAAGCTGTCTGTGTGTGACTGGATTACTGAGATAAAAACAGACAAAAGTTAAATTAAAAAAATGATCACTGAAGGTATCGACTTTGAGGAATGGATCCATTTGAATTTTCCAACTTGGGACTGGGAAATTCTGACTTTGGAGTAGGAATGAAGCACAGCACTGGACCAAAGTGGATTACCACCATCTTAAAACACCTCTAATCCTAAAAGGTCCATTGCAGTTCATGCAAATGCTATTTTATAAACCTTTATACTGTCCTGTCAATTTTGCATTACACGCTTATTTCAGAAGTGTTTCGAGCTGCTACAGGTAGCTGCCACTGCAGCCATGATGTGCACTTGCAAAAACCTTGCAACCCCAATGATCTTTGGTTAAAGTATACAAATATTAAATTGAACAATTAAAGATGGACATAATGATAAAACAAACATTGTCAACAATAGTTATACAGTTCTTTTTAGCTGTATTATATATATATGGAAAAGAATTACATTAACAATTATTAAAAAATTTATTTTAGTTACTGGAGTTTATCTAAAGACTCCCTCTTGGTATTTTATGACCCACAATGAGTCTGCATAGGAATATTTTTGCGAGACAGAAATTCAAATTTTCTCATTTTGTCTTTGACACAAGCTTCTGACTCGTTGTCTGATGTGAACATCTGTGTTGGACTTTTGTCTTTAATATTATAAGCTGAGCTCTCCTTGGCTTCCTGCTTGTGCGTGACAGCTGTGCACAGCTTTCCCATGGATCTCATACAAACACTCAGACTTGTTTGCATTAGTCAAGTTCAGTTATAGCAAATGTGTTTGATCATCTGTCTTCTTTTTTTTGTTTTCTGTAGAACTTCTGGGTGTGAAGTTTACGTTAGCTTGTCTTGAGTGATGACCTTTGACCTGGGTGTGGCAGCTCGAGATAACCAGAAACTGTGTTGGAAAATGCAGAAGTTCAGAGACCTGGGCCTCTTTCCTTCCTTTCTTGCTTGAAACTTTGTTACTTCCTCATGATTCCTCTGTTAACAAATAATGTGACAAACACCACAGAAAACAACATTTCCTAAACATCCATCCATCCATCCATTCATCCATCCATCCAACCAACCAACCAACCAACCAACCAACCAATTTATCAACCAACCATTGATCCATCCATTTTCTTCACCTGCTTGATCCTGTTCGGGGTTGTGTGGACCTGGTAATAGGTAGACCCTGGTCAGGTCACCAGTCCATCACAGGGTCACATACAGTAGAGACAAACAACCAGACACACACACACCTAGTGACAACACTTTTTATTTAAGTTAAGCCTGTTTTAAATGTTTTAATCTTTTTTTGTCATAGTAAAAAAAAAAAGAAGATTTTGTAGAATTAGAGTGAAATGTGTTTGCTGCACTTTGTGTTTGGAAAATATTTGGGCAATCTTGTGATAAATGTTGCCACTAATGTGAGGAACAGAACTTATACTGTTAACCAAGTAGACAGATCTGAAAACTCACCATTAAATTCCTGTAAACTCAGATAGAAAAAATGAAACTCTTGAGGCTAAAAGTATAAATACAACTATAATTATCAGTCATTAAAAATAGTTAAATTCTGGGGGTATAAATCAACCAACAGCAACATGAAAAAAAGTAAAAAACACTAGATTAATACAAGAACTGGATGCATTTTGCCTTTGTGTTATATTCATTCATCAGTTTAGGTAAAATTTGAAAAAGACTCTTCAAGTTTTTTTTCTCCTGTTAGTAATTATTGCAAAAATATTCAGAGTAAAAACACAGGTTTATGACTTATGACCTGATGACTTCAGTTTGCCTGTTTAGCACCTTGCAGAGATGCCACCTTACCATCATCCTTTAATTATTGACCAAACAAAGAGATGTCTTTGAGTCTGAATGAGCAGCAGCTGGATGTTCAAGGTTAGTCACGGATGTCTGAGTCAAGCCTTCATTAAACATTTTCTGGGGGCACACCATTATCAGTGGAAACAAGCAGAAGAGACTGACTCATTGATAAAAATGGATAAACCAACAAAAATAGGAAATGTTGCTCACTTCTGTAAACATCCAGCCTATTCTCTGGCGGATGGACTTAACATGCCCAGGATCTCGCTCCCGTGATACACAAATCTCTCAGGCAGGCCGTGTCATGTTACATGCGAACACACGCTTCACAATGACTCCATTTTCTGTAGCCACTGTACTGAAAAGAAAACACAGTTGAGCACTGCCAAACAGAACATGAGAAAACAGCATCAGCAAAATGTGTTTTACTATCACCCACATGCAACTGGTTTTAGTTCTTGAGCATGATGAGACATTTTTAGAGTTTATTAAAAGTATTTGCTGCAGCAGAAGGGGGCAGTAGAGTGCAGGTGTTGCACAGGTGGGTTAAGTGTCAGGTGACAAACTTTATCTGCTTCTCTTTAATCTTTTCAACCTTAGCCCACTTTCCTCAGTGAAGGTTTCTGTTGCTATCTTGACTCGTGTAAGGTTGCCTTCCACTCCTTGTGCCTGCGTGGACATATCTGATGCGTCTAATCAACTGGATTTGTGACCGTGTTAGAGCGGCTGCAAGGTGAAAGGGCCTCATTGTCCCGGCTGTCCTAATCGTTCCCACTTGACAAGGCTGGGATAAAACACATCCCTTGGTGTGGCTCGTGAAGAGGTCACCACTCTGGCTGCTGCTCACAGTGCTTCTGATTGTGCTGCTCTGATAGGAATTCTCCCTTTGATCACAGTTTTTATTATAAAGCTCAAATTCTTCAGTCCCTGTTTAATGTTGCCAAACAAGCCAGGAAAGAGGGCGAGTAAGAAAAAGAAACGACCTCTTTGGGAATGCAAAAGTATGGGTGTGCGTGTGGGTGGGGAGTGGTGTTTGTGGGTATGTGGTCTTCGAATTATTGTTCTTATCAGCACCAGGAGAGCCACCAACATTAAAGGTGTTCGTAGTGGTTTCCAAAACAAATACTTATAAAGAAAATAAACTTTTTATTACCAGCTGTTATCTGAATGCAGCATGCTGACCAGTAGGAAATAACAGGTCTGTGCAGCTGACCCCTCCCAGCTTTGATGGCGTTCTGTTACCTTTTCCGCTCTCTGCTTTTTAAGCTTTCTTTTTTTCCAGCCTTTTTCCATCAGTCTCCTCCTGTTTCCCCCCCTTTTTATCAGAAACATAAATATTTCTGCCTTTGTCTGTGTGTTTGTTTGTCTGTATGTTAGCGAAACATCTCATGAACCACTGGCGGAACTTTAATGAAATAATCATTGGATGTACACCTACAGCTAAATCATCTCAGAAAAAACTAATAAATGGCTATAGTTCAGTCCATTTTACAGCTATTATGCTAAAATTAGATGTGATTGTAGCTGAAAGTCATCTTCAACACATACTCTGAGCATGAGATAATGCATAATATTATTTTTATGATTTGACCAAAAAGACAATCTTAGCCTAAAACTCTGGCATGAAAAACTGAGGCAATATTCATTTCATCAAGGAATGCTAACTAATTAAATGTATTTAATATTTTGCCTTCCCATTGTTCAGAGAGACCAATGGCTCCCTTCTTATTAAAAAAACTGTGGGACCTCTCAGGTGTGTTTCCAGAGGCAAGCCTTTGTTGTTTGACCTCTTGGCCTTGTTTTTACTTTCTCTGAATGTACAATGGATAGAGCTGTGAACTCTGGAGTCTAAGAAGGTTTTGGTCAAATATGGTGCTGCAAAGCACTACAAAGGGAAATGATGGGCTAGGATATTGTAAGGATGCAAAATGTCAATAAGTAGAGTTCAAAGAGAAGTTATTTTACCTTTTGCTGAATAATAACATTAGTTATGAGTTTTGGCACATTCTGTATCAGTTGATACAAGAATAAATTTTTACCCTTTAGTGTTAAAGACAAATTCTAAGACATTCACAACATGTCTTCATACAACTGTGTCTTCTTGTCTTTACTTTAACTGAAAGAATCCTAAATGACAGCTAAAGTGATTTGTGTAACCCATCTATGCAAAAAAACAAAGGCAGGGAAATAAAAAAGCCACAAAAACTAAAAATAATCATTATTCCTGTTACACAACGCTGGTGGTACAAGCAGCTATCTGTCAAAGTTACCTTTAAAGATGATGTAGTACGCAAAAGTTCAAAACAGTGCAGATGTTCAGATTGTTATCAGCTGTGAAACACCCTCAGGGAGGTATTTGGTTGTTGCAAATTGATCTGCTGTGCAAGTTCAATCAACCGCTGCCGTAAAGAACCTGGGGGAAAATAAAGTTCTGCATTGAATCAGAGGATTGTCTTCTACTTCAGTTCCTAGACTTAGCCAAGTTTCATCTCATGACATCAATGCTTACATAATTTAAACTAGCTGTAGGAGTTTACTACATGTACTTTGACATTTCATTGGTCAAAGTACATGTTAAATAAATATTACCTCAAAAATTAACAACACCTTTACCTTTGGCTGTGTTAATGTATGTACAATGGACACTCATTTCTAATATCACACTGTGGAATAGAACTTAATTTGTTAGACAGGAATTAAAAAAATTGCCTGAAAACATTTAGGAGATGAAGAGCTTCCTGAAAACTTTACGACAGATAGTCAATGGGAAACTGCAGATAAAGATAAGGTTTAAACAGCTCAGATAAATTCACAAACTATTACACTATTTAAATCCCTTTAACTCCGTCATCAGGACAAACCAACACAGTTTTTGTTTTTTGTGTTTTCATGTGCACAGTTAGTTTAAGGGTGTTGACACGCAGACCAGGTGTATATCTCTATCAATAATTAACGCTGTCAGGAGAGGAACCACAAAAGGTGTCGAGGCATCAGCACTGATCATGGGATAGTTTACACAGAGCTGCACAAACAGAGCTGGGTCATACAGAGGTGTAGACGCACACACACTGTCCCTCCATCTGTTAGTTACAAAACAATTATACCAGGGAAGCCATTCCATTGATTAAAAGTACTCATTGCAAAGTGTGAAGTCAAACATAAAAAGGTTATCCTGAACTATATCAAACAGTGCAGTTTGAAAAGGTTTACTCCAGTAATTTTTCAGATATATTGATATGCAATTCTGAAATGCAGGTACACACTTAATGTAAACAAAGCACTCAGCAAAATTTGCAGTAGTTGGCATCCGGCCACAAATTTACTTACAATTTTTTTATTTAGAGGACACAATAACTATCCATATGAGAAAAATATTGTGTGGATTTTATTTATTACTCTATGGGCTTTTTTGACCGGTCTTTGTGACTTTGCAGCGAGTAGCTTCAATTCTGAATTGAGGTTTTTGCACGCAGTCAGCAAAATCTTCATGTTGTAAAACCAGCACTGTAATTCATGAGAGCTACGTCTTTCTGTTATGCAACAAAAGTGGGTAAAACGAGTGAATCATTTTACCCTTAAACTTAAACTGCATCCAGTCATGCCCCAAAGAAAATGACCCTCCCCTTTTCACACATCTAAAACTAGTATCAACGTGTGAACTCTTTAGAGAGAGATCATCTGTGTGCGCTCATCTTGTTTTGTACAAAATGCCTCTAAGCAGTACTTTGGGCTTCCCCTAAAGTACTGATGTTGCCAAGTCTTGCTCTGACTATTAATTTTACTGTCAGCAGATCATAATTTATTCCAAATAAACTTGAAAACTCAAAAACTTTTAACCCAAACATATTATAAATGTACCCCTATGTATAGCTATTAAATTAAAATATTGACAACATAAAGTTCATAAAAGTGTTTGAATAATGATAGGTCCATCTTTCTATCATCTCGGTTGTGGTTACTGTGCCTTTACACACAGTGAGTTCAAGTGTGTTACAAATTGAGCCCTCTAAGCTCTATAATTATCATTTTACATGTGGTTGTAATTATAGGATTTTATTGTAGCATTCCAGTCTTCAATAGTAAGAAATGACTCTACGGTGGCCTGCACAAACATTGCCCCATCAATCCCAAAAAAGTTCAGAGAGAATGGGTGGTTGTAGAGTAAATTACAGCAGCTTTATCCTGGACACTCTTTTAGTCCTTTATAATGCCATTGTTGTGTCTTAGTTTCAGCTTGCATATTGAGTTTCAGTTTTTGAGTCCTTTATCAGATCATCGTTTCTTTTATTCTTAGCTCTTGACATTTGTTTGGGCTATGGTAAGAAAATGGGATCAGGTGACAAATTGGTCTAAAAAAGATAATGGTTTTGTTTAACCGTTTGAACTTCTGTACATTCTTGACAGAGCATCAGTTTATAATGAGATACACTTTGATTTTGTGGTGCATTTTACAGGATTCAACTTGAGTGTACACTTCCATCTCACCCCTCTAGAAAATGTGCAACTATGCTGAATTTGAATAGCCAAGTAATTCAGAAAGCCCCCAGCATATTTATTGGGAATTTTCTTATGCAATAAAGTTAATTTTACAAAATGTGCACAAACAGAAAATATGGCAAACATCACTGTCTGCAACTGTTCTGTTGACTTGGAGTAGGCTTGCGCCCCTGTCCCTCATGGTGTTCTGTAGTCTAGGGTTTCAGACCCCCTCCTATCAACCATTCAAAAATGGAGCTTTGCTTGCATTGCCAGTAATTAGTCAGACTTATTTGTGGAAAATGTTGGACTCTGCCAGACTTGCCCTTTGTAACCAATTCATAGTTTTTATGGACAGAAATTCAAGGCACAGCCACAGCCAAGGGACAGAAAGTTTCTACTTACAGAAGCTTTTCATTTCAGATGAAGTGATCCTGTTGACCTGACTGAACCGGGACCTCCAGCACACATCTTCACAGCCAAGTGTGAAGCAGCTGCTATGAAGATCAGCACCTTCAAGCCTAAGGCCATAGGCTTGTTTTGGCCTCAACCAAAACAAGCCAAACCTCTGGACTGGGAAGGAGCTACTGCCCCAAGTGGAGGAGTTTAATTATCTCAACTCCTGTTCACGAGTGGGGGTAAAATGATGAGCAGGTTGGGCCAGGGATGTGGATGCTAGTTTGCCATGGTGAAAAGAGAACTGAGTCAAAAGGCTAAGCTGTCAATTTACTTATCAATCTATACCTTTAAGGTTGCATCTCTCTGGGCTGTGACTGCATTTGTGAGGAAGTCTCTGAAACATTTGTGGGGGTTCTGCTACTTAATTTCCTTATGTGAGTCACAGAAGCTCGCAGTTTTGTTGCTTAAATTTTGGACATGTTTGAAATTTGTGCATCAAATTTTCTCTTAAGGTAGTCACAGAGTTGTTTTGAACGCTTCTCAAACCCTTCTTAGTTTGGTTTTTGTAAATTTTATAGTGCTAGAGACGTATTTTACACCTGCAAGGGAGCTCTCCGGATGCTGATGATATATATTAATTATTAAAGCACTGGTCAAAATTTGCTTATTTTCATTTCTAAAATGTACTCTAAGAGGCTAAGAACAGCTGCCATAGTGGGTAAAAACACAGGCTATGGTGGGGATGGTGAGGGTGAAAGTGGGCAATGAAAGAATGTGCACAGCCTAGAATACAGTTTTTCAATCTGTGCACACAAAAATAGACCTTGATTTTCAAAAATCTAATGCTTAAAACATAGCTGTGACATGGTTATAAACATTCAGAATTCAGTGAGACTGCAACAGAAAATTTGCTTATTTTCTGAAAATCTTGACTCACCAACTCATCTCCAACAAAGTGATGTACCACCTTTAAGATGTTGTTCCCATGACCTGGTCTCAGAAAAGTGGCAGTAAATGAATGGCTGGATGGATGGATAGATTATATAATTAAATAAAAGAAAAATAATTTATTACTCAAATTCCAAACAATGGATGGCATTTTTTAAATCATAGATCTAAGATTCTCACCAACAGACAGATTACTCATTGCTGTGTTACACCAAAAAGTCTAATTAAATCTGCTCAAGGTTAATCTGAAGCTTAAATGTGAAATAACAGAAGACAGACACAAACATACATAAAACACACAGATTTTCACCAGCTGCTAATCCAGTGTTGACCCCATTCAGCCAGGTGGCTGAAACTGGTGCTCTTCAGATTTCAACCCTTTAATATCAGTCATCACATCTCTTTGGCACAGGAAAATCACCTTTGTGTGTGCACACTAGTGCTTCACCCTAACATGTGTGACCGGATGTGATGGGTTAAACACACACACACACCCGTACAAATATCCAAACAAGGCGTAACCTGCTTTCATGTATTCGTTTATTCAAGTGCTATTGCTCTCAAATCCGGGGAAGCTCTAGTGTTCATTTGTGTGCGCACGTGGAGCTGCAGAAGTTAAGAGTTCAGGACCGACTTCATAGACTTTTTGGTTGCTATAACAAACAGCTGAAGCAATTTCCAAAGTCCAGTGTAGGGTGGTTTCTGCTCTGACACTTTATGAGCTTTTGCAAACAAACATATACAACTCAGACCCCTCCCTTTCAGGCTGTGTCCCTGTGACCCAAGTCCTGTATAATTCACTACAAATGTCTGAGTTAATGATGTGTGTGTGGTAACTCACTGAGGACATATCATTCTTATGTAATAAATTATAAATAAACCTTTAAAAATGTAAGTAAAATGAATATTAACAAGAACAAGATATTTTATGAGAACTTAAACACATTTATTCCAACAAACAACTCTTTGAGTGTATAAAAGTTACAATCCAACAGCACAAATACAAACATATATGGACAGTTCTGGAGGAGTTTTCCATTTTCATTTAAAGTCTCAACTTGTTTTGTATCCAAAGCTGCAGACAGAAAGTTCACACGACAGCTCTGCTCAGGGTTAAAGCGCCTCCTTTTCAGGGTTTTGAGAGCAAGATTAAGAGGTTATGGACAGAAAGCAAGTGAGGAATTGGACACCTCACATTCTTCCTCGAAACTAATAAATCTAGCTCTCCCTTCACAGAGAAGCTTGTGTTTGTCTCTAACGCTCCCTTTTTTTTATAGCACTTTTACTTCATTTCACTCCCCCTTCTTATCCCATAATCCCCTGCTTGTATTCTCCACCTCTCTGTTTGCATTAAAGACAGTTTGCGAGGTCATTAGGACGCCTTTCTCCTGCCTTTAAATCTCTGCTTGTTGTGCTCTGTAGCACCTCCTATTGTCTGTGAGACCTTAAGAAGAATAACCAAAAATGTATTTTTTATAAAACATGGCTGATACATTTTCTTTCACTTTGGGCAGGTTTTAGCTGCAAAGCAACAGAAAGAGACAGAGCAGTTTTGCTTCACATGAAGCCATTGTGAAGAGCACATTTAGTCACCTGAATAAAAAGTTACCATTTTCCATTTCTAGCATGGATACTGTAGCAACACTTGATACAACAAGGACATGCAGTAATATTTAAAATCATTAAAAAGTAATAACATCCAAAAGATGAGTTTTAAGGGTGAAGGAATTTCCCATGATTAAACATTTTCTTGTAATAAAGATATTTAATTTTTAATTAAAATGTCATTCACTGATTGCAGTTAGGTGACCAAATCTTTGACTCTGACCAACACTTTTTTAGCTTCTATATCCTTTTGTAAACTTCCATATAAAATTGTATAAAAATAAACCCTGTGAGGTGCCAAAGATCCTGCCAAAGCCTTTCTACAGTAAGTGACATGTTTAGTCTTTTTTATATGTATGAAAACCTGTCTGATTTCTTGTTGAATCTTTTCAGACCTTAGACCTTAAATCAGTTCTTCAATGTATAGTTGAAGAACTGATCTAACAAATAAATAAATAAATTTGCCATAGTTTTTAGACTTCTTGTGTCAGCATATTCATACAGAAATATGAATTTTTTATTATTATTGTCACCACAGAGAAACGTTGCTCACACTGATGAACACAGAGATAATAAAACAGTTGTGTGGAGAGTGGAGGGGACAATCACTGAACGGTACAGTCCGATTCACCTCCACCTCAAAGTCTGATCCTCTCAACTCAAATGGATTAACATGAGATTCAAACTTTATTTTCTCAGCTTCAAAGTTGACAAATCATCGTGAACTTGGCATTAGGTTTGTTCTGTTATTAATAAATGTGCAACAGAAACGTTTCCTCTCAGCGTATAGCTGCAGAGGTGGGAGAAGCTGCTTGAGTTATGTGCCAAACTGCTGCCACGCAAATGATTTAAAGAGATGAAGACATTTCAGTGATAATTTCACCAGACAAAGTCATGAGACAGATTTTTTTGGGGCGTTTGCAAGACAGTTTTTAATTTGTTCAGAAATCTTGTGGTGTTTCAGTCTTGTGAGGTCTTGTGGCACAAAATCTCATTACACCCCTAATAAACAGGCCACAAATTGCATTTATTTGCACTAAATACTGTGATAGACATTAAATTAAAGCTAAACCTAGTGCTTTTCTTTATTATCTTCATGTAACTGAACTCCTATCCTCACCAACCCAGCCTGTTGCAAGCCTCTCCTTTCCCTCTCTGTACTCCTTCACCCTCCTACGGTCATTCCTTTCCATTGCTTGTGACGTCCACCTCTGCTTCTCCTCTTCCTTTGCTCCATTTGTCCATTTTAGCACATTCCAATCCTCTTTCATCATACCTGTTTTGCACACAGGCCAGGTTTCCTCTCCCCAGCAAACCAAGTTTCAAACAAAGACTCTGTAGTGTTACTTTGGAGTCTTTGCAACTTGTTTCCAGCTACTGAACAGAGAGAACATTCATTCAGGATACATATAAACACACTTTATGTGTACACTGAGGATTAAGGATTCTAAGCATGCTCATTTATCTTATTGTACATGTATCCTAATGTTTAACCACAGCTTGTGGGCCAGTTTTAGTTAACAATTGCCTGCCGCTGAAGGCAAAAGGGTGATGCTGTTTTTGCTCATGTCTGTGTGTGTTCATGTGTTTGTCTTTTAACAAAATCTCATGAACCACTGGTCAGATTTTAATGAAACTTGCAGAGATAATCATTAGATCTACATCTGCAACTGATCAACTTTTAGAGTCAGTCCAGTTCAAGATTACTACCAATGCTAATTGACATTAGCCAACCCAAAGTTGACTATTGCTCAGTCAGTTTTACAGACATTGAGCTAAAATTTGGTGTGGTAGTAGCTGAGAGTCATTTATACCGCATACTGTACCCTGAGTCCCTCGTTTCCCGACATTGCATGAATTTGTGCATAATGTTATTTTCAAGATTTGACCAAAAAGGCTACAACTCCATCATTTCTCATCATGAGATGATCTTAGTCTAAAACTTTGGCATGAAAGGCGGGCAATATGCATTCCTTCAAAGGATACTAGGCTTTTAATTTTAATAAAGAATTTGTTCCACTTTAAAAGTCTGCACGTTTTGGGATCTGATTTGTTCCATATTGAGTAGCTCTATGAGTCATTCGTGGTCTGGACAGGAAGCAAGAAGCCAGAATTAAGGCACTGAGCTGGAGATGTTTGGCTGATTTTTTGCCACTTCTTTTTTCTCTTCCTCACCGACCGGTACCCATGAGGCAGTGAGTCACGCCAGCTTTATTTCCTCTTTGTGAGTTGCAGTTGTTCTCCACCATTGTGTTTCATTGTTATTGTTCTCCTTCACTGTGCTAACATACAATTTGGCATTTTTTGGAAGGTATTAAAAGCCTAATTGCAAAACCACATTTCTAGTAACGTTTCTAGAGAAAAATGAGGGGCATGGGAAAACAGCAATGTTTGGCAAATACAGGCTGAATTTTGGTTGTTGAATCATCAAGTTTAGGCTAAACAAGCATTAAAAATGGTTAAAAGCTTTATGGAGAACTTGTTAAATGCCTGTTTGAGACAATTAACACTACAGTGAGCACAAAATAATGTTATCAGTGTTGATCATCTCATTCCACTTGTGTAAAAAGAACACACCTTGCAGCGAGAGTTGTCAGATTAGCCTTTGACTCTCAGTTCATTTGAAGTCTCTGCTCTCTTTTGTTAAACCAGATGGTTTAAATTACAGATAACAAGGTGAAATTCAATCATATGTTGCCCAGAGGAATATTTGGAATTCATTTCTTATCTTTGTGTCCTGATAGTTTTCCACAAAACTGTGATAAATTCCACATCCTGCAGCAAGCAAACACAGCTGTCCTCAAAGTTATAAAACAAGTAAGCTCGGATTTAAATATTTTGCTGCTGCTGAGTTTTTAAGCACATGTCCAAAATGAAAAATCACTCTCTTCTGCTTCCTCTCACTACATTTCCAAAGTGGAGCTTGTGTGCTTTTATGGTGAGCTGTCAGTTCAACTTGACCTTTCTGGTATTTTTTTTTTCTCTTTGTTGTTATCTTCTGTGTCAGTGAGGAGGAATTGTCAGAAAGTATGTCTGTGCAGCTCAACCCTCAGGTCTAGCAGTTTTAGAAGACTGCACAATCTCACATTCACATTGTAAGAGTGAAATGTTGTATTTATTCAGGTTTATCACTGGAATGTCAGAGAAGTCACGTTACAAGCCCTCAAAGATCTCTGGCCCTAAAAAGATGAGGTTATGGTTTGCTGTGAAAACTGATGATAACATTTGTTTATCTTCTAAAGCGAAACACTGTTGAAACTGTAGAAATACTTCACCTGAACAAAATGAACTTAGATGTGAAATTGCAAATCAAACATGCATTTCTGTGGGAATTTAACCCTAGTGTACCCTAGAGCGTAGTAGTTTGTTTCTTTCTTTTTGGTCAAAGCAAGAAATTGCATCATTTTAAGAAAAGGAAAATATTCTTTCATTACATGCAGCCTTTTAAAACAATAAAATTGCCCTTTTTTTTGCTAAATCTCAAGTTGATGATACATTGCAGCCTCATTTGACTGAGAAAGATCTCAAACAGTCAGAGTTTAAAAAACTGTCATGAATCCTAATTCATTGATTCTAGCTCATGAGCACCAGTTTCTCTTGTTTTTATGGTTTTGTACATTCAAATAGCTATGCAGAAATTTAAAATTATGTAGTTTGGTTTAACCAATAACAACTGCTTTTATTAGGAAAACTTCATAGTTTATGTGTTGGAGTTTGAGCCATTTTTTGTTTGTTGAAGTTGTTTAGCTGTGGTGGCCATCTTGAATTGGGTTGATTCCAAAGCTGAACATCCAATGATTACTTTCTGAGAGTTTCATTAAAATCTGTCCAGTGGTTATGAGATATTTTGCTAACAGAAAGACAAACAAACACACAGACATAGGTATTTACATGATTGCTCACCTTTCATGGTGATGGGGGATATAATTCTCCTTCGTAAAGCTTTCTGGGAAACAGGGTTTATCTCATCTATAGAAGACTGAAAACATTTTGGAGATTTGATTTTTTTGTATAA
>JAOXNZ010000210.1:26248752-26263033 GCA_028566095.1 Kryptolebias brasiliensis | reverse complement strand
CTATCTATCTATCTATCTATCTATCTATCTATCTATCTATCTATCTATCTATCTATCTATCTATCTATCTATCTATAAATAAAGTGGAGCAGAATCTTCTCATATTTGCTTTTTTTTAAGTTGATTCCAAACTTTGTTTTGGAGAAGATATAAATTGTTTTATTGTGATACACATAAAAAGGAAATATTATTCTGAAGCTTTGTCAATATGTACAGGTACTTGTAGTTTTTATTTAAACACATTTTTCTGACACTGCATGAGCAATAAGGAGATTTTCCTGGATTTGCTTGACAAATTTACAGTGTGTTAAAAGTGTTTGGGAAGGTTTTTCACTTACTTACTTAATGCATCATCCTGGGTTTATGTACTTTGGATATGTACAAAAATATTATTCTATTAAATTTACATGCTCGTTCTTGCTATGTGTTTATTTAACTTAAAAGGTAAGATTTTAGATAATTCTGCTTGATCCAACAAATCCTCTTTCTTAATTTTATTATGTAAGAGCTGATTTTCCTGCAGTTCAGGCATGTGAATATAACATTATACAGTATGAAAATTATAACATTTTATGTTTCTGCATCTTAAACACAAGTGCACACACTGGCTTTATAAAGGACAGATACATGCTTAAGTTGCACAACATTGTAACTTCCTTCCTGTATATTAGCTGCACTCAAAACCCCAAAAAGAAACCATCAAGTAGACGAAGTACATGCCCAGACTTCTACAGCCAGTGGAGCAGAATGCACACGCCTGCACTTTGTCAACCTCAACGGTTATATAGCCTGAGGAAAGCTTCAAACTGTTTTCAGGAACATTAATAAAAGACATATTTTTCATCACTCTCGTCCTAATCTATGAAAGTCTTCATGCTGAACCTACCCAGCTATTTATTTCAGATGAGTAACTGAAACCACACGCAATCTAAAACAAGGCAGAGCTTCGTAAGCAGGACTTAATTGAAAACAGATTTAACAGTTTTCTGCACTTGCACTTAAAATAAAATAAAATGAAGTAAGCACAACAATCCCAAACAAATTCATAGACTTTCATTTCCTGTTTAAAGTACTGACAAAATTTGTTTATCTTTCATTGTTTCGCAGCCTGTGAAGGGGCCGTTTGGGTTTTGTTGTCTCAGAAAAAAAAGGGCCAGAGAAGAACTCTTGAAGCTTGAAGTGAAAGCTGGAGTGAGTCAACTATAATCTTTTTTACAACAAGAACTGTGAATGAGTATGTCTGTCCAGTCACTTGCCAGGAAGAGAGGCGACTGCAAATCTCCGGTGACACACACACACACACACACACACCCACACACACATGCAGCACAGTTTCCACACATAACTATGCACTGCACAATACGTAATTACACATTGTATGGTTCAGTGTATCTGCGTATTCATGGTAACTACGCTATTTCCATGACAAACCCATACGCATATGGGTAAATCATTACTGCTCCGTGGTAACCCCTGTTGTCATAGCAACTGTGGGTGTGGCAAGGGGCGGGTAGAGGGAAGAGGAAAACTATAACAGGGTGGTCACACAAGGACACACACATACACACACAGACACACAAACGTGAGAGGAACGTGCGGTCTGTGTTGGTAGAAACAGAAGCCAGATGAAATTCATGTGTGATCTCCATAAGAGGAAAACGTTTTATAAACACACTCGCACAAGCAAAGTCTTTGTTTTCTGAAACAGGGAAGGTTCTGAAGTAGACAGAAAACCAAACCAGGAACCAACTGTTTTGTGGGTAAACTGGGCTCGGGCCCCACAGAGCTGAGTGGGACCAGGTTTTTCCATGGAGCATGTTTGAGCTTCCTCCTTGGTTTTTCTGTCCATGCTTGTCAAACTGTTACAGTATGTGGGGGTTATATATATAAAAAAAATCACATTTAGAAGGTTGCAGAATCAGGAGCACTGAAGTGCATCTACAGTTGGGATTAAAAAAAAAAAATTTCCTTTACAAAAGTTTTATATTTATTGTTGGTTGTGTTATTTACAATTGGGCTCATAAGCACCTGAGATGCCGCTAATCCCCTCCTGATTGTCTGTATGTCTATCAAATGTATACATACTTAAAAAAAGACTCAAAATTACATAAAAATAAACAAAAGACACAAACTGAAAGCACTCAGTGTATCATAAATAATACAAAGACAAAAAAGGTGATGCCAACAAAAGGAAAGAAAGAAAAACACAAAAATGACCAGGAATGTACCAAGAAGTGTAAAATGATAAAAACATACAAAAGACCACACACAAAATGTCTACAAAAATAAAAAATGGTCACACAAGATAGGAAGAGTTACAGAATTACACCAAAATGTAAAAAATAAACACAAATACACCATAAAACATAAAAATAAATGCTCACAAAAACATGCAAAACACAAAGAATGCAAAACAAACTGTAAAATCAGACTTGCACAGATGGGGATTCTGATTTATTTTAACCAAATTCAAGAAAAACTAGCAAACAAAGTTTATTTTAGAGTAAACAATTGGAATTTTGTCAACTTTCTTTTGCATTTTGCTGTCGGTTCATAGTTTGGGATGCTAAAACAAAGCAATAACCTCATGCAAACTATTTCCACATGTGGGAAAATTGCAGAGTTTGACATACCTGCCGTGCCTAATTACAGAAGCTGTTATTGTGCAAAATTACTGGGAGAAGTTTGTTTGAGAGTAACTTCTCTTCAAATCCTGCTCATGACTCTGAGGAGAACATTTCTGAGTCAGCACACGCTCAGCTTTTCCCAGGTGCTACTGATTACCTGCCTGTCCGTTGCAACGGGCAACCAGAAAACTGCTGTGTGGTAGTTATCTGTAGAACTCAGAGTACAATCCAGAGCTTGAGAAGGAATGAGAGGCATGCATGAAATAATAGGTGAGACCCTGGTGCAGAGGACCAAGAGGATTTGCTGCTTGAGAACAGACCGAGGCTTCTCCTCCACCTGGACACACCTGCTGAAACATGACAGTTTGTACACTGAACTTCATGATACTGAACTCTATGTGTAGAAGAGATTTTATTTGAACAATAAACATAAATCTCACACTCTGTTATACATTAACAGAGTGTTCATTGCTGCTTGTTTACATAAAGAGACATTTATTTTATAAACCTCTAACTTTTAGGTGTTGGTTTGTCGCCTCAAACCGAATCACCTCAGCTGTGAAGCACTTCTTAGACAGCTTACAGACTTATCACTGATCAGTGCTGGGTTTTGCAGGATATATATTGTTCCTGCATATGTATTTGTGTTTGGCACACAAGACAGCTGTTTCATGGGACCTATTCTAAGTTGAATATCTGGATCCGTGCGGCAAATTGTGCATGCAGCTGTTGCAATGGAAATGACACAACAGTTTGCATAATTTTTGCACTGCTCGCAGAGGCAGCTGCAGATGTAAAACTCTGCCTTTAAACTGAGCTAACAAATAAACTGTCAGGCTTTTGGATCTGATTGTTGACGGTTTAGGTTTAGGGTTAGGGTTAGTGACATGTTTTTTATGGCTATGTGTGCACAGACTCAACTGAAACACCTGCAGAAATCTTGGACTCTTGATTACTGATCCTGCTTGTATATTGTTCTCTTGCAGAAAACAACCTCATATTAACATTTACAGATGTCTTTTTAAAAAGGCAACAGATTAATATGGTGTTATTTGACATAAAGTTAACTGTAAAGAATGTATTTAGTCCAAAACTTGAGAATTCTGAAGCCTTCTGCATTTAATACAATTAAAAGCCTAACATGCCTTAAAGGAATGCAGGCTGCTGTAGACGTCAACCTAATGATTACTTTCTAAAGGTTTTATTAGTGATTCATTAGATATTTTGCTAATGGTTCAGACAGACAAACACACACACATATGTACACAACAAAAAAATTAAAAAAAAGTAAGTAGCTGACATGTAAGTTTAACAAAAACATGTGGTATTGATTCACAATGCTGTGCATGTACGTGTGCAAATGTTGCCATGAACTAAACAAACCAAAAAATAAATAAATAAAGGGCAGACGAGGAAGTCTGAAAACACTCCAGCTTCCACGTTACCAGAGAAGTTGCCACCAGGGAAAAGAGCGAATGAGCAACAGACATATACTCTAAAAGCACTGGGCCCAGGTGTGCAGAAGGTAATGACTACTGCAATAAATGACCAGTTAACACACAGACTCTACTGACTGACTGCAGGGCCTGTCACACTTATAAATGCCCATCTTTAAGTTTTGAATACTTCCCTAAAATTGGTAAAATTATGGATCCAAGATACAGTTTACCTGAGAAAACATGACTCAGTTTTCTTTTAGTTGATACCTGAACAGTCAGATTTAGGTTATCTATGTTTGTTTCTTCTCAGTCAAGTTTTTCGTACACTTGAAACTTGACAAGTTAAACTTTATCATTTTAATACAATCTAATCTTCACATCCTGACAAGCCATGGCCTCAGAAAACATTACTATGAACATAAAGTGATTACTAAGATGTCCGACTGCATCAATTTAATATCGCTCGCCACTGAAGCCAAAAGGGGATCATTTTTTGCCCGTGACTGTATGTTTGTTTGTATGTACCGTTAGCAAAATATTCCATGAGTTACAGAATGGATTTTAATGAAACTCTCAAGAAGTAATCATTAGATGTTCCTCTACAACTGGTTAACTCTTGGGGTCAACCCCATTCAAGAAGGTCACCACAGCTAATTGACATTAGCCTACATAAAAATGTCTATAACTCAGTGGGTTTTACAGGTACTGACCTAAAATTTGGTGTGGTAGTAGCTAACTACCATTCACCATACGAATTCCAAGTGCTAACAAATCATGCAAATCAAGCAAAATATCCCAATATTGCATGAGATTGTGCATAACGTTATTTTCAGGGTTTGACCAAAATAGCCTTAACTTTGCCATTTCTCAACATAAGATAAGGCAGCGGGTGATATGCATTATTTGAGGGAAGGCTAGGTCTTTATTTTGTAAAATAAAAGACTTAAACCTTGAGTTCTTACTTTTAGGCCTGGAAATGTTTCTGATAAAATTACAGGTTTAGGCCTCTGGTAACACAATATTTACCATCTGACATCCCTAAACCCAAAGGATAAGTTAATACATTCTGAACACGAATTAAAGCTGCTCAGCTAATGCTTACTTTACAACATCTTATCACTGTCCCAAAGGCCTCGTGCTCAAGGCTAATATGGATTGCTTTCTAACATAATCTTATCTAGAAAACTCAACAGAACCTGTTAATGCAGAGGAAAATAAATTCTATCATGTTTTCAGAGTCTGACAGGGAGGGTCCTTTTTCACCTAATGGTAAAGACGCCTCATTGTTTCACAGTGGAGTTTTAAAACAAAAAGGGTTGCTGAAAGTGCAGGGTGATTGTACTGTATCCTGTCAGGAAGAGCTGCTAGACCACCTCAAGATGCAGTTTGCATTAAAACAACTCTGAAAGCACCAGTTTAAAGATGCACAAAGCCTGGTTGGGTTACGCTTGATACCTCACGCTTTTTGGAAGAGAAAAACCATAAATCTTTGGTGCATTTCGGAGAAGAGTTGGGAACAAACCTCAGTCTGCAGTTCCATCAATTTCTACACATTTGTAAAAGTTGAGTAAGACTAAATAATTCCCTCCACCCTGTTTGTGTTTTATGGTAGACTGGAGCACAGAGGTTGGGGAGCTACACCCATAAACACACACCCACATCGTGAAACACCGTGTGGGAGTGTAAAGGTCCAGCTGCGCATGTACTCATTTATCGAGCTGTAAACTCCTTCTCAACCATGTCAAACAACAAATCGGCCGCCTGCTTGAGATCAGACAGCATTATCTTTAGCTACTCGGTGTTGCTACGACAGACAAACACTTCAAACATGTGACAGGTGGTTATGAAACTATGATTACAGCTCACTGAAATGACCGATGGGAATGTCAGCTGCAGTCTACAAGGTGTGTGTAGTTTCTCACAGAAACACAGATATTGGGATCACAGATCAGGTTTTGTAATCCAGTTTAACACCTAAGATAAAGAGCACGGACTCTGAGGAGGAGCATTTGAAACTGTGTTTGGTGGTATCAGCTAGATTGATGAAACTTATCACCTGAGCAAACATGAATACAACACTGATGTCAGACAGACGACTCAAAATGAAAACAGACTAAAAAACAGGGTTGAAATCAGGGATCTTTAAAACTTATAATACTTAAATTAAAAAAAAAGGTAACAATAATTTTGAATAAAAAATACAAATGCTAGAGGGAATATAACACACAAATTTAAATGTAGTCTCAAATTAAGTCTTTAATCATGTAAAGCAATAACGATTTTGAAGATTTTTGCAAAAAAATATTTCCTATGAAAGCTAACATCTGAATTTTTCCAATAATTACTTGATCTAATCCTAAACAGTTTTAGACGTCGGATACATCATAAGCTGTTTTAGAGTTAAAGATGGTTGGACAAGATGGCTTTTTTCCTCTTATAGTGTTATTAGAAAAACAAAAAATGTTTATCTTAATTGTTCAAGAACACAGTTTTACTTAAAGCATATTGGTAAATATTTACCCAAGTAAGTATTTGCTCAAAGCACATTATTTTCATAGAACTTCTTAAGACTACTGAGTGACAGACATGTGATAATCTGAAACATGGTTCCTCAATTTATTGCAAAATTATTGACATTCAGTCAGGCGCTCTGAGAGAAAACTGCCTTTCCAAGTCCAACACGAAAACATGATTCAAACCCAGCTGATAATAAATGATGACAATCATTTCACCGTTGCCATGTGGATTTCACAAAGCAAAACAGGAAATACATTTTGGCATTGTTTAGTTTGGTTACTTGCCAAGTTTCTCTTATGTGACAGAAGCTTTAACTTGGATTCACAGCATTATATTGGAGTTGTCTATTAGAGTTGTTTTGTTCTCCCTTTTTTTTTTTACAGGAGCCAGTCCCTTTGCAACTTGGTGTGGTTACAAATGGCCTGCTCTAAAACTGGCTCCCATCTTGGCAAGTGAAAAATGGTGGGAGTGTTTTTTATTTCGGTAAGGTTTCCATGACGATAATGAGACCAAGAGGCGCTGGTGCTAAAAAAGATGGCTGGAGAAGATGGAGGGTAGAGGGTATTGTGGAGGGGGTTGGATTGGTACTGCCAAGGCTCATGACTCATTCTAGCAGGGGACTTGAGGTGGAAATAAATGAGGGAGGAGAAGAATACAGGGTTGGTATTGGTGGAGCAACAGTAGAGTTGAGAGGCTTTTTTACTTGTTGAGAATCACAGTAAATCTGCAATGAATAATAGGGGGAATAGTGTCTCTGTTATCACAATAGTGTGAGAGTTTGTGATTCAGGTTTATGCATTAGCATCAGTTATAAAACATGGGAAATGTTTACGGAGAGCAACAATGATTCAGTATAGATGATACACCTGTTCAAGAATATGTGAACCCAGACAAGTGGTGTTTCCTGTTTTTAAAATCCTTCAGCTCAGAGGTATTAAAATGAAAACAAAAGCAAGCTGGTTAGAGCTGTTTACCTGGTTTTCAACTAAAAACTAGCATACATGATTTTGGTTTCTCTCAAAACAAGGCTTGAGGGTTGTCCACAGGCCCAGTTGTCCTTCAAAAATGCCTTGCCACAAGCTACAAATGGTTCTTTTTAGAGCTGCTTGAATAACAATATTTCTTAACAATAACTGAGAAAAATGGTGAATGTAAATTACTGAACTGATATTGTTATATTCTATATCTTCCTGAACAGGTTTACAACTTGTTTCTCTAACAGTAAACAAATGCATGACTGAACTTTATCCAGTCAATAATAATTTTAGAACAATAAACCTTTTTTTTAGTATTATTACTCTCTGCCTAATTCTCAGTTGCATTGTTCACATAAAAGGTGACTGGTTGCATTTTTGTAACAGTTCTGCAGGACAGATAACCTCATAAATCAGGTTCTTATTTTAATATGTAAAATACCAAAAACTGGCTGTACTGGGCTGGATTAACTGCAGTGCAAATCACAATCCGCATTCATTGTTTGATATTGCAAAATAAATCAGCACCACCTTTAACTTGCCACACACTGACATACAGTAGATACTTTTCAATGAACTCTAAACACCTGCAGATCGACCAGCTCTGAAACACAAATCACACATGATGTAATGCATTTACATACTTTGTGAGAAACATACAGTGAGATTAAAGAAGTGTCACTTATCTCTATTCAACCCACAGCAAAGTTTCTTCTCTTAGGGAAGCCTGAAAAAAGAGGAGGATATGGTTTTGACTGAGTGGACAGTGTGTCATAGGGGTGTAGAGTTACAGCCCAGTCCTCCCTCTCACCCAGATCTGCAGCCAATCATAGTTCAAACAAGGTCCCTCCCACAAGAAGGGCAGGCTTTAAAACTCCTTCGTATATTTCCCTCTGCCTATCCTCTCTGATCTCCTTCTCTGCTGGCCTGCCTTGCCAACCGAGCCAGTTGCTCTGACCATTCCAAACCCGTTTCATTCAAAAGAAAAAACTACTTCAGAATGTCTTACAGGACCTCAACCACCTCCTATAGGAGCTCCTCTGCCCCAAGGAACTTCAGCAGCAGCTCTTATGCAGGACCAGGTGGCATCACCTCCCGCAAGACCTTCACAGTGAAGAGCTCCTATGGAAGTGCTAGTGGCAGGGGCTACGGAGGAGCTGGCATCACCAGCAGCTCTGGCTACAGCTTGAGCTCACAGATGGGTGGTGCAGGTTCAGGAGGCATGGGTATGGGTATGGGTATGGGTATGGGTATGGGCTTTGGCGGAGGTAGTGTTGTTCAAGCCCCCATCACTGCTGTGACAGTGAACAAGAGTCTGCTGGCCCCCCTCAACCTTGAGATTGACCCCACAATCCAAGCTGTCCGCACCCAGGAGAAAGAGCAGATCAAGACCCTCAACAACCGCTTTGCTTCCTTCATTGACAAGGTAAGGGCCTGAGATAAAAGTATTCAATTTGAATTGACAGAAACTGCTTTTGTAGGTTTCAAAGTTCAGTCACGGTGTTTAGAAGATGTCTCACAGATGTGACATTGTTATGTAATGTTGGATAAAGACCCATGTGCTTACCACATGCCCTATAATGCTGATTTTGTCACTTGTTCTGCAAAAAGAACATTGATTTATGCTCTTTGCTTCCCTCACTTCCCACAAATGAGACACAGGCAGCTCAGGGTTTGGCTCTGGCTTTTGTAGTAATGGAAAACAGGCATGTAGAAAAGACAAACTGAGAATGAAAAAAAAAAAAAAGCTTTAGGGTGTGTCTGGCAGAGCTCAGGGCTTGTGATATGAGTTACCTTGGGAATGGTCCCTCCCTTGGCTGGGGTGTGGCCTTTTCTGCATACACAGAGTCAGTAATGAGTGCTTGATGTTACTTTCACCACAATGCCCTTTTTTACACTGACAGGCTATATAAGGAGTGTACACTGGCTGTATGAATAGATCAGCATTTAATCTTTAAAATCAGCTGCATTTCTGTCCTGCCTTTGTGTACACAAGAAAGTATCAGTCCCCTGAGGTCTCAGAGGTGGGTTAATATTTAAATAGGTCAGTTGGTTTCATGTTCTGGTCAATGCCAGCTGACTGGCAACATATCAGCTCTCCTCGTCTTGACGCAATGATTAAATGAAGATAAAGAAGAGTTTTGCATGCTTCAACACTGAGCAGTTAAAGCTTCAGCCAATGTATCTGTTATCATTTAAAGGCAGCACATTTGAAGTCACCTTATTGCCCTTATTGTTACTCAAGTTCAAATTTGGACCGTAGGCGGTGATCAAATCTAATCAGCAGAGTGCAATGTCCACTGCTTTTCTGCTTCTACTATCTCTTGTTTACTGTTCACAAATATGCAAACTCCCCACCTCTTCAGCAAATAAATCACCCCTCACTTTTAGCTCTTCACACTTTCCTCATCACAGTCATCAAAGCTTTAGTATGCAGTTAAATATTTTCCCTTCTGCAGCAGATGACGCTTTGCCACTCCCCTTTCTCTATCTCTTTGAAACCCCCCCCCCTTCAAAAAAAACAAACAAAAAAAACAACAGGAAGGCATACAGGAGAAGGGTTAACTAGTTCCATTCCTCCATCACTGCCTTTTTCCAACCACATACCTCCTGTCAGGATGCAAGTATCACATGGAGATTTTCCTGATGGCCTGTCTGGAAAAAACAACAACAAAAAAGAAACAGTCAGCCCTCTCTTACAAAGCACCAAAGAAACTCAAGAACAAAGCCTATAAATGGAGTGTAGGAGGCCTTGTGAGGCTGATGGTGATTATTAATTAATAGGGCATTAACCTCATAGCTAAGTTATTCAGAGACATTACTCTCTTGAGGGGAGTTTCATAATATTTCACAACCAGTGAAAAGGAAGAATTCATCATGTCTCAGAATAAAAAAAAAATGTAGGTCAATAATCCTCTGGAAAAACTGTCCACATTCTAATTCAACGTTTGCTTATTCTTTTTGTCCACATTAGGTCCGCTTCCTGGAGCAGCAGAACAAAATGCTGGAGACCAAATGGAACCTGCTGCAGGGACAGACCAGCACCCGCTCCAACATCGACGCAATGTTTGAAGCCTATATCGCCAACCTGCGCAGACAGCTGGACAGCCTGGGTAACGATAAGATCAAGCTGGAGGCTGACCTGCACAACATGCAGGGCCTGGTGGAGGACTTCAAGAACAAGTGAGTGTCGAGGGGGTTAACATATGAAGTCTTCAGGGCTCATATGTAATGATTTAGGGAGGGCATGATATTGTTCAAGTGAGATTTTAGCTGTCCAACACATCTTAATGTGGACTCCTCCCTACATCTGTCCATTGTCTTGCATCACACAAACCTAAGGGAATTACAACACCAAGGAAGCATGTTTGAACACCCATTATATAGGAAGCACATCTTATTTAACTGAGCTGGCTATTGAAAAGTGTTTCCATTGCAAATAGTTGTGAGGGGGGGCGGCAGTATTTGAATATACTGATTACACAGCAGCAAATGAACTGAGGAGTACCAGAGAGACAAATATCAGAAACAACTCCTTCAATCCAACTATGCTGTCTGAGAAAAATGTCCCAGAGAAGTTCAGGACAAATGGATGGATTACTAGCACCACCTAATGTTGCATTAGTGTATAAACCTTTGAAAATTTAAACATAAAATGAAATATTAAGAACTATATGATAAACTGTCTTTTTCTCAATTCTTAGGTATGAAGATGAGATCAATCGCCGCACAGAATGTGAGAACGACTTTGTCCTCATCAAGAAGGTAACCTATTTTATCACTCAACTTGTCTCAACTGAGATACTTTGTCTGCATGTAACGCAGTTCTTTTTTGGCATACCAGTTTAATGAACATGTTTTGTTTTTTCCAGGATGTGGATGAGGCCTACATGAATAAGGTTGAGCTGGAGGCTAAGCTGGAAAGTCTGACAGATGAGATCAACTTCCTCAGGTCGATCTATGAGGAGGTACGGCGCTAACTTTATTTGATGTTTCTTTCCTTCAAACCACTTCAGCATTATCTGTGATTTATAAAGCATTCCTATAGTTTTTGTGGTGCAGCTTTGAAATAGGCTCCTCCTTTTTTGGATTTGTGTCTTTTTAACATTTGTTTTGCATCTTGACCTGATTCTTGTGTCATCTTTGGAAGTGTATTAGCTGGTTGGGTTTCCTCAAGAAGTGAAGATGACTAATGCCTTTTTTTCCCCTACTTGACTTTTGTTTGAATTTCCTCAGGAACTGCGTGAGCTCCAGAGCCAGATCAAGGACACTTCAGTCATTGTGGAAATGGACAACAGCCGTAACCTGGACATGGACGCCATTGTTGCTGAAGTCAAGGCACAATATGAGGACATCGCCAACCGCACTCGCGCAGAGGCAGAGACATGGTACAAGTCCAAGGTAATGGACAAATGTTTTGAAATATTTATTTTATGGGTCTCTGCATACTGTATGCTCACCAAAAGTTGGACAGGTTTGTCATGTTTTCTTTTGCTGACGCTTGTTTAGTATGAAGAGATGCAAACATCAGCCAACAGATATGGAGATGACTTGCGAACTACCAGAACAGAGATTGCAGACCTCAACCGCATGATCCAGAGATTGACATCAGAGATTGATGCCGTCAAGGGACAGGTATGTAAAAGAGGTTTTTCAAACCACTGTATTCTGTCATTTTACAATCATTTGAGTGGATTGAAACTCATTTTTAAAAATGATTTTTTAGCGTGCTAACCTGGAGGCTCAGATTGCTGAGGCTGAGGAACGTGGCGAGCTGGCAGTGAAAGATGCCAAGTCCCGCATCAAGGAGCTGGAAGATGCCCTGCAGAGAGCCAAACAGGACATGGCCCGACAGATCAGAGAGTACCAGGACCTGATGAACGTCAAGCTGGCTCTCGACATTGAGATTGCCACCTACAGGAAACTACTGGAAGGAGAGGAGGACAGGCTGGCAAACGGCATCAAGGCTATTAACATTTCCCAACAGAGCAGTAAGTCACTTTCACTTAGACACTGGAGCTTCTGCAGGTTGCATTCTGTTAAACTTTCTTACATTTATCAAATTTTACTCAACAGCAAGTTACAGTGGCTTCCCCATGGACAGTATGAAGAGCAGCTACTCCAGCGGCTACTCCAGTGGATACAGCAGCGGCGCAGGCGGTTACAGCAGCGGCGCAGGCGGTTACAGCAGCGGCGCAGGCGGTTACGGCAGCAGCGCAGGCGGTTATGGCAGTGGTTACAGCAGTGGCTTCAGCAGCGGCAGCGGCGCCGGTGGCTACAGCACCACCCAGAGCAAGAAGAATGTCGTCATCAAGATGATTGAGACCAAGGATGGCAGAGTGGTGTCTGAGTCCTCTGAGGTTATTGAGGATTGAGGTGTCTAGTATAGAGGTGCAGCCACCTGTCTGCTACGAGCTCCTCTGCCTCTCTGGTAGTTTTATACTCACAGCTCACCCACCTCAACTATCGTAATAAACAAGTCTGAAGTAAAATGCTTTCCAACCACTCGTCAATAGAACACAAACATGTTTTTCATGAAGCAATAAATGATCCTAACACTACCAAAGATCTGAATGGGACCAAAGAACTTACTCTGTATGTCTAATGTCAGACAGTTTGTACTAAAAGAAGTAGTTTTGCATCAAAAAGTGAGTTTAAAACTGGGAAAATTGCAACTAGAAAGAAAAATAAATAGCACACTCCCATGAAGTATATGCAACTGTTAATCCGTACATGAAGGGTCGTTATGTTGCATTAAATGGACAGTGACCGTGTAAACAGGAATGTGAATGTAATGAAACTGAGCTCCAGTGTTGTTGGATAACTAATGTTCTAAAATTGCCTGCTACAGTAGGTAGTGCATGTCTTCCCTGTGCGTGTCATTAAACTGAAACTGTTCAACCCCTTAGGAGGCTGCCCACATGTCACACTGTTGTCCTGAGGTGCTGTTTTTGCTACCAATCTGAATAAAAATGTGTTTACTGAAGGAAAGGATGTGTTTGTTTTAATTTTTAAAGGTTACCAAAGAATAATAATAAGAAATAATAGTAATAAATTCACTTGGATGTTTAAACTTGACAGGTGAAAACATTAGTGCTTATTTAGTCACTTAGGAAGAAAGTTTTGCTTAATTAACTAATTTTGATCTTAAAGTTTTTGAAAAAACACCAAAAAGGGTCAAAATAGGCATTTTCTTTTTAATGGTAGGGTTGATCATAAGTGCAAAGATTATCTTACTCTGATTTGTGAAAATGAGGCAACATAAATATAACTGGATGTGAACTAGACCTGTTGACTCTTTCTGAGAATACATTTATTATGAATTGGTGTCATATAATTTGAATTTAAGATATTAAAACTGAAAATTGGGACAAGTGATGACATGAAGACAGATAAATATGCTGTCTGAGTTACAAAAATAAATATTTATTATTGTATTTGTATTTTCATTACTTGTGATGCTTCTGCAGGAACCTTAAGTAGCTGAATTTTTGAAAGGATGTGAAATTGTTTACCTCTCTTTTGTTCTTTCTGTTCATATTCATGTAATGCAGCTCCATACACTATCAAATGAGATAGAATAATACTATATGTCAACCTTTGTCTTAAAAAAAGAATCAAAATTTTTATACAATTTGATCATTTATGTAAAAAAATTGACATGCAAACACTGCAACACACATAAACACATCTCACCATTAATTCACTAAATTTTACTAATATA
>JAOXNZ010000210.1:26236238-26248740 GCA_028566095.1 Kryptolebias brasiliensis | reverse complement strand
ATGTTTTTTATGGAAAATTCTTTGCTGGCTCTGAAGTAATTCTAAACATGAACTTTTTGACAGCTACCGTTATAAAATACTAAGTTTGATTTTTAAATTAGATGCAGTTTCAAAGACTTAAAATAATTTGTGTGTTTTGAAAGTATTGATGCTTATGGCGGGGCAGTGTCCCTTGGTGTGAGTGAGAGCAGTTTGTCTTGTTTGTCTCTATGTGTCCCTGTGATGGACATATAGACCTCTCCTGGATGTCCCCAACCTCTTCCACAGTGATTGCTGGAGGTAGTCACCAGCTGCCAGAAAAAATGGATAAAAGAAAATGAATGGATGATGCTAAATACACTGTGCTGAAGCCTTGAAAGGAAATATAGGTACATTCTGAAACAGAGCATAATGTCTTTTAAAAGTTTAAATAAAACTTAATGAAACAGTGTGCAAATCAGTCATTCCTGCCTACTGTTCACCCTCCTTATAAGTGCTCTTAGGTTTGTTTAAAAGTTAAAAACATTTCTTATATTATTGACAGTTATGCATTAAAATGCTCTGAGTGAAGAAAGTCATAAAAAATATCTATTGAGCCCTGAGTTGTGTAAAACCAATTAATTCATCCCGTAAATGGAATTACCCGCTGCTGCCCAAGTCAAGTCATATAAATTAGCTTATGGCGCCATCTACTGGGGGAACACCACCTTAACAAGTCAAATCTGTGTCACCAGTGGTTATTTAGTTTATCTCAACCAGAATTGCTAAACAGAACTAAACTACTGCAGTGATCTGATCTCAAACTCATACAGAAATTTATTTGCATCTTGATAAAAAAGTAAAAGCCCAGGATTGACGCACAGTGTAGAAAACAACTGTGACTAAAGGAAAATACACTCAAAACAATAGCTGTCATCTGTTTTACTCTGTTGTTCTTTCTCTTTTTTGCCTCAGTCTGTTGTTAGTGCATGCATGTTGTTTAAAGGAGTGCTCTTGTAAGCCCTCAAAGAACAATGGACACAGTTTACCACGGATCACTAAAACTCAACCAAGATGAAGACCCCTTACCCACCGCTGCACCCTGCACTCCCAGATTAACTGGCCATCATTGCTTAATCCATCCTCTGCCTTGTTCCTAAATGTCACTGAAACAAAGCAGCCATAGCCTACCCCCACAACCTTTCATTCCTTTACCATACCCTCGATACTGTATGAAGTAAATTGTTAAAATTAAAAGTACTCATTGCAAAGTATTAAATCAAAAGTAAAAAAAAGGTTATCCTGAACTATAACAAATGTTGCAGTCTGAAAGAGTTTACTCCAGTACTCCAGTACTCCAGATATATTGAATGCAATTCTGAAATGCAGGTCCGCACTGAAGGTAAACAAAGCACTCAGCTGAAAAACACATGAAAGCTTGAGTCCCATGATTGACCTACATTATGCTGGTTGTAGTGTATGTAGGTAAAAGAAAACTGGCTGATGAGTTTAACATTTTACCTGTTTTTATTTACTTTGGCTGTTTTTGTAGGTAAATAAACTGTTGTGGTAGTTGGCATCTGGTCACAAGTTTTACTTTCAAATTGTTAATTTAAGGACACATTTACCACTGATATGAGGAACAATATGTGCAAATTTAGTTTCTTAAATTTTTTTGATCTGGTCTTCATGACTTTGTAATGAATGCCTTTAAATTAGCTTAATTATTGTTTTCTGACAGGATTTTTATTTTGACTTGATGACCTTTTAAAGTTTGTGTTATTGTGAAAATAAACACATCATTAGAACTAGACCAGTAATAATCAGACAGTAGAGGCCACCTTTTAAAAAAATACTGCAATTGTCCATGCCTGTACATTCTTAAACCTACCAAGTAGGAAAATGATGCAGCGGCAGCCGCTACAAGCAGTATCCCTGCTTTTCCAAAATGACTTTAAATGGAAAACTCCACTCTCCAGTTTTTCTGCTGCCTACGGTGGCTTGCGTTCTCACCATCAACACGTGCACTGAAGCAAGCAAATAGTTGACCATAAAACTGATTAGAAACGGACAGCTGGTTTATGAGCAGCTGGAGAATTAACCATTTTTTCTCCTATGCCTGATATTTGATTCATTATGTAACACCCAAATGTTGCTGTTTGACAATGTAGAACATTGTGACTTGTTTAGGTAATTGTCATTTTTGTAAAAAGATTAAAACCTTTAGACTACATAATAACACACAAATATAACATAAAACCAAGAGGATCAAATGAACATTTTCTGTTTAAATGGTTCATAGGTGCAAAGACTATTTTGAGTATGTTTCATCAATAGTGAGCAACATTTTCTGTTACCTCTGTTTGGATATCACCACAACTTTAGCTGTAAACTGACAAGATGTAAATAAACAGAACTGAATAAAACTGACATTGAGAAAATATAGACAGTACTGCTAATAGTTTGTCAATGTATTGTTTTTTGTTCTTTATCTTTTTCATGGCATACTTGTGATGCTTATGCCGGAACCTTAGATGACTGGATTTTTTTGCTTTTGGTTTAAAAAAGTTTTACTGCCCTTTTTCTCTGTTTAACCATTTTACATAAAATAAATCAGCCTGTGGAAAGTCACTTTCTGTGTTACAAGCCTGGATAAATGATGAGGGTTGTGTCAGGAAGGGCATCCAGCATAAAACAAACAAACATGTAGCTCCAGTACAACTGCCTTTAACCCTGTAAAACCCACCACTGCAAAATTACAACATCACTTTTAGCTGAATACAATCTATTTTTAGTTAATTGTAATTGTTCTAAATTTTGTATTTATTTGTTTAGAACAGATTTGAGTAATTCTGAATGAAAACATGAATTATTGTTGTGGTATTTCAAGCCCTTCCAGTAGAAATATTTAACATTTTGAATGTATTTTATCAGTAGAAATACATATACAGCTATTTTTCTGGGCTTTTTTTGCTCACATATCTAAAACCAGATACTGGTTGCGTAGGATGGTTACTGTATGGGTGTGGGGACAAGTGTGAATAGTCTTGGTGTGGATGTAAGTGGTCTGGGGGGTTGTAAGTATGGTGCAATGAATTAGCATTCATTCGTATTGAAATAATTCAGACTGTAGCATTCTCTAACCTTTCCTACTATTATTTCCATTTCAGAATGCTACGAGCAAGGGAACTTGTTTACACTGTGAAAGACCTCATTGAAGCTTTCCAAAATGGAGAGAGTAAATTTGAAATGGAATCAGATACCAGCGAATCAAGTGACGAGGAGATGGATGAGAATGCAGGGTCAGTGAATAAACAGAATCCGACACCCATTGATTGCCCAGCTGCTGCTGCTGCTGCTGAGGACGTTGAGGCAACCAAACCAAGCCAAACAACTCATCAGACTATACCCCGGGACCGATATCGCTGGCTGAAAAAGCATTTCACTAGTTCACATACTGATTTCTCTGGTCCAGAGTTAGCAATGGTGCTGTTTCCCTCCACACACCACTAGAGTACTTCCAGAGGTTTGTTTCAGAAGACATGATCCAGGCTCTGACAGACAACACAAATGAGTACAGCTTCCAAAAGAACGGGGCATGTCTAAACACCAATAACAAGGAAATTGAGCAAATGATTGGCATGTGCCGGAAGATGGGCCTGATGCAATTGTCTGGAGTCCGTATGTATTGGGAGACAGACACAAATCAACTCTTAATTGTTCAGTATATTTGGTTTGACAACAAATACACAAACTCTGCTCCCATCTAGGCCCTCTAAAAACTTATTAAAACATAAAAAAAAGGTAACCCTTCAAATTCTGTACCAGAGGCCTCCTTTGACATCATCAGAGAGGTGAATTTTTTTTCTCTTTCTTTCTAACTTTGGGTTTTACAGGGTTAAAAGAGTGGTCGGAGGCCCGGTTAACAAGGACCACCTCTTGTGGTGAGCCCTGACAAGGAAGCAGCTGAAAGATGGGGGGAGGGGGGATAATTTACATGTGATTTCAGCTCACATAAACAGAGCACTTCACTGTAATTTAAAGGCTTGGAATTTGGAATTTGAGCTTTAAAGTCTCCTCAGGTGAGAAGCGAAACGCCTTCAACTCACAAAGAAGTCCAGCTGCCTTGTTTTTAAGCTCTTAAGATTTGCCATGTCCTGGATGTCTGAAGAGATAAGGGATGGGTCACCGGCTACCATCCCTGTGGAGTTTGGTATCAAACCAGCTGATCCGAAGCTCAGCAACTCAACGACTTCAACCTCACCAAGCTTTACATCTTTAACACAGGACGCCATCAGCAGTAACAACGACACCAATGGCTGCACTCTTCTGCCCGAGGTTGTAAACAAACACCCAAAGGAATATGCTATCACAAAGTCCTCTTTATAGTTTTTTTTTCCTGTGTGTACTTCAGGACCATTTTAACAAAATACTTTCTCTTCTTTTAAGGCAAAGCTCTCCTGCTCTAGAAGAGGTAAGCTGAAAAAGAGAGTGCGCCCAGACTCAGGAGTACAGGAGGACCTCCAATTTAAAAGGAGGATGATGGACCGTCTCAAAGAGTCTGAGAGGCATTTTCATGAAAGAATGGACAAAATTACAGATAACATTACTTGTGTAGCAAACTGTATGAAAGAGGGCTTCTCCTTTCTTAACCAACTTCTGACCCAGCAGCTCTAATCCACTTCCTTACAGCAAAGATGTCTCTTTATCTGTTTTTTGTCTCAAGGTTTTTGCTCAAGAAGGGTTTCTGTAGTAAATAACACTTAAAAAAATAGAACAGGACAACTCTGACCCTACCTACCTGCAAAAAAAAAACCTTCTGTTGGGTCAGGAGAACTGTCCATCAAAAGACAGCCAGTGAAAGTGGTGTCTTTGTTTATCATTTATATCTCAACCTTTTTAAAGTGCCATGGCATTTATATTGATGTTCTAAAGATTAGTTTAAAGACTAATCTAGAGATTTTTTTAAGTATAAAAGTGTGACATTAATGTGTATCAGCAGTACAACAGAAAAATTTCAACTTTAGTAAATACTTTATGAAGGGCTAACAGATCCTAACACTGACAGAAACCACCACCAGATGGCAGTATCTGATTATTTTAACAAGAGGTTTGTGTGGCTTTTCAGTAAACCAGGACATGGTGGATCCTTAGGGTTAAAAAAGGGTAACTGGATTTTTCTTGGAATGACTTTTAGAGGGTTTGTAAGTTCAATCAAGGCCATAAAATTGCTTTATTGTAAAGTCGGAATCAATTTACTGATTTTACTTGTACTATTGAGGATAGGAGCTCCTGTAAAAGTAAAAGTAAAGTTGTAAAACATCAAGTGGGGGATCATGATGATTTCAAGGGGTCAAATTAAATTTGTAGATCATCAATAGTAGGAATTTTGGGCATAAATGTTACATGGGATCAAAACCAGAACTCATAATACGATTAAAATAAAACATTCAAATAAACTTTTGTTTATTTTGGTCATACTTTAACCCTCCTGAAGCCCTCGTAACTGAAGACAGGAAGAGAAGCCCTTGTAAATTTGGGTGCAATTGACTCGAAGGCCACGGGAGGGTTAATCTTTGCATCTTTCTGCCACTGTTATTTTGGCCAAAATACCACCAAGTTACCTTTGGTATTCAGGTTAATGAGGAAGATGAACAAGTTGTTTGTGGGTGGAGCTGCATGATCCAACCATTGCAGCAGGAGGTCACCTGAGTGATCCGTTTTATCCTGTGTTGAAACAATTTTAACTTAGTTCACTCAGACTGTGCTGAAAGACAACACATCCTATCAAATGACTCCTGAACAGGTGCATGAACACTGTGTGAGATTCCAAGCTTGTGTCATTTCAATAATGACAAGCTTGGAATCTGAAGTCTGTTGCTGGATTAATTCAAATACCCTTTCTGAAAGTTGTGTCTTGGTTTTCTCTGTTTGCTCACAACTCATCGGAATGGCATATATTTCCTAAAGACTCTATGAAGAAAACCTACTTTATAGTTATTTATACAGCATCCATCCATCCATCCATTTTCTTTACCCACTTCTCCATTCTGGGATGCGGGGAGCCGATGCCTGTCTCCAGCAGTCACTGTGTGAGAGGCGGGGGACACCCTGGACAGGTTGCAAGTCCATTGCAGGGCATTTAAACAGCATATTCTTTTTTTATTTTAAAGCACTTTGATCTGTTTTATAATGCAAAAGACCGACAGGTATGATTTGTAATTAAGCATGCAGCAACCTGAACTAAGAATAATTTTACATTTTCCCACAGAGAAGCAGTGTTATGCTAGATTTACCAGCACTCTGGGCAATTTTTTCCTCCTCATTTTTTCACCTTTTATGTGCTTATTCAGTATGCATCAATCAGTAAATTTAATCAGAGTAGAGATTAGGTTTTACAGGCTGTTCACTGCTGTTTGAACATGTGCTGTACATCAGAAGGTACCTAAATGTTAATCTTGAGCATAATTTATAACTACTTTTCAGATGTGTTGATTGTTTGCACTCTTTTTTTTAACAAAGCTGTTTATGTATCTTTATTAACTCCTCTTCATAGTACATCACCTTTATTAGTGGAAGTATTCAACCAATAAAAAGCTTAGCATTGGGCAGGGGGCAGTTTAGCCCACTGCCTTTCATGCCAGAGTTTTAAAGTAGTTATAACCATTTTGGTGTTGGCTAATGTTGATCAGCTGTGGTGGTCATCATGAATTAGGTTGACTTCAAAAGATAATCAGATATAGCTGCACATCCAGTGATTAGTTTCAACAAAGGTCATCCAGTGGTTCAGTAGATATTGTGCTAACATTAAGACAGGCTTGATCCCCAAAAAATTGAATGCCAAAGTTTTAAGCAAAAACATCACACTGCGAACCCAATGCGCAGACTCAAGACAGAGTTCCGAAAGAAAAACTAATTTATTTAAATCAAGAAAACCAAAAACAAAAGCTGACGTGGCAGCAAACCAAAACTAAATACAAAACCATAACAAAGTCCAGAGCGCTGGGAAAAGGAGAGGCGAGACACAGGACAACCAAACCAGTCAGTAAGTGGAGGAGATGACCAGGTTTTAAAGACAGGAGGTGATTAGGAGAAGTGGGCACAGGTGAGTGATTACAAACTTGGATCAGGTGGAGATGGGTGTGGCAGGTAAACAGGTGATAAGCTGAGAATAAGTGAATATGACAAAGAACACAGGAAGCAAAAAACAAACAAACAAAACCAAACACAGGAACAACCAAAAACATAAGAGAAACAGTAAACCCAATACAAAAGAAACTTAGAGAATAACTTAAACAAAACCCAAATCCTGACACATACAATGTGTGGCAGCATTTGTTAGGAATGATGCTCAGCTACTACCACACCAAATTGTAGCTTGATATCTGTAAAATTGTCTGAGTTGTTGTCATTTCTGCATTTCCTAAAGTCAGTTGGCTGTTGCAGCCATCTTGAATTTGGTTGACTCCAACAATTAAACAGTTGTAGATGTACATCTGTGATTACTTATTGAAAGTTTCATGAACCGTCCAGTGGTTCATGAGCTTTTTTTGCTAACAGTACAGACAAACATACACAGCCACGTGCAAAGACAGTGCTGCTTCGCATGCAGCCACAGGCGATAACAGATAACCTACCATCTGTAGCTACAATATCAATTATAAAGCAACAATTTTTCTCTAGGTGAGTTGTTTAAAAAAGTGATTTGAAGAAATAATCCTACTAACTGTGAAAACCACACCTTTTAATTACTTACTTGGTATTCCAGAAGCCTTTGTTTGCTGCAGGAAGCCCATATGGGTGTGGTACCTGGATCTATCAGGAGGCATGTTTACGTTCTGCAAAGAACGAGAAAAATCAATTAACATATGTTTTGTTAGTTTAAATCTAAACTACAGTACAATCCTTGAAGTCGCATCTGAAAAATGCAAGTTGAAGCTCATGATGCCCTTCATTTTGGATTACATATGAGTTAAACCGCCCATATGTTTAAGAATTCATTTTCATGGCGTATGCGCAAGTTTGAAAACTTTCTTTTCAGAGTTTAAGTCTGCTTGCTCTTTGACACTTCTTAAAACGTGGATATCTACTCGGAAACTCCCTGTAGTCCTGAACACTGACAAGTTAAATCCATCAACAGAAGAGCCAGTTCTAACTTGTAGCCCTCTATGAACATAGCTGAGCAGCTGCTACTCAGCAGTAAGGTAAACAATCCTTAGTTTTCAAGGACGTAATAAATAGCGTAATTATGACCACATTATGTATGTATACCAATGGCATTCTTTGTCTGAAAAGGGAGTCTCATAAACATGTCTGTACTTACTAATATACTCAGAATTATCAATGAAAATTGCAGCAATTGAAGCAGAAATGACTTCAGATGAACAATTGGCTTCCCTTTTTTCATTCTTTAACACTTCTACCTACTGTAAGTAAGAAAAAGTTGGCTCTTGATTTCTGAAACGTAATAAAATAGAAATATGAAATCAAATGTTTTGAAAGGAGAGTTGGGGTAGTTGATTAGGATACCTCCTGGACACCTCCCTCTGGAGGTTTTCCAGGAATGTCCCACTGAGGGGAGAACTCATTGGAGGGATTATGTATCCATTCTGGCCTGTGAACGCCTTGGAATCCCTCAGGAGGAGCTGGAGAGTATCACTGGCAAGAGGGATGTCTGGGTTTCCCTCCTGAACCTGTTGCCTCACAACAATGAACACGAGGCAGAAGGTGGATGGATGGATGGACAGTTGGATGAGATGGATGATGATGGATGAAAGTAAAAGTGAACAAACAGTCTTTGCCATGAGGACAGGTCATCCTTAACCATCTTAACATCATCAGTGGACGTAGGCAGCCAAAAAAAAAATCCTTTTAGTTGTTTTAGTTTAATATCTCAGGGGATGTGTTACTTGGCTTTTACACAGTACATGCTTTGGCTTGTTAGGCTCCAGCCTCAGTGTGACCCCAAAAACTAATAAAAAAAAGTTTTCTTAGGTGTTGGAGAGGCACAGAACTGATCTTCAGTCTGTTACTGTCAGTTCAGCGTTACTCAACACAGTTATAACAGCTTGCTCATTTCTCTGATTGGAGCCTCTAGGCAGGGCTTGTTTCTACCAATGCCAGGTGAGAACAGGTTGGGGCAAGGCTGCAGCATAACTCACAGAGTTTGAAACGGATCAGATTTGACTCCCTGTAAAGAAGTTACCCGATCAGAGGGAGTACTTGTTTAGGCCTGTTTTCATGCATGTTGCTCTCAGGGCTGTGCAGAATGGGCCAAACCTTGGGGATGAGCAAGAACTGATAATCAGTCATGAATGAAACTCACACATGAGCAGCTGTTGCCACTGAAATACAGGCTCCAAAAGTGAACCTAGAATGAGCATGTACAGTTGCCAATACTTACAGAGACAGAAATGAGTGCCACCACTCTGATTCAGAAGACTTCATGCCAATGTAGGTTTCATTTTAGTCAGAAGTGTTGACTTTCAGAGAATGTTACCATTTAATATGTAGGTTTCAGTTACAGGACAGCCTGCCATCAGTACAACATAATGCACTGAGAAATCTCGCCTAGACTTAAAATGTCTGGCATCTTCAATGTTAAGTATTTCCCACGCAACTTTACTGTACAAGGGATTTGCATGTTCACTCAAAAACTGGGAAAGCAGCCAGATTTGCTGCATCTTAATGTTCAGAGGTGATTGAGATGCAAAAAAGGGTGAGAAAAGCAAGTTGTCAGACCTTCAAATATTACTGAAATGATACATATCAGATAGAATCAAAACAATGATTTCTCTTGTTTGGATGTTTTCCAAGAACAACTTGTCAGCTTAAGCTTAGCTATCCTGTCTTCACTTCAACATGCACATACTGAATCTTTTGATGTAACTTATCAATGCAAAAGGTTATTGGCATAACAAAAGTTGAACACATAAAAAGCTGTTTAAAGTTCTGTCATATTTTAAAAACCTCTTTTTCCCAACATAGTGCTTCAGTCTTTCTCTGCAGGGTCAGGTCTATTTCCATAAGCAGAGCAAGAGGCAGAGCTGTCAGTTTTTAGGCCACTATTTTGCAGAACCAGTTTCCAGTGTTGGTTCAGGAGGGAGTCACCTTCTCTACTTTTAAAAACAGACTTCAAACAATTGAGGTAGCTTTGGTTATGATGAACTAACCCTTCAGTAAGGAAACTATCCCTTCAATTCCCTTCAACCCACCTTAAAAATCTGAACTATTTAAGATATACTGTTGCATGAACACCCAAATTCACAATACCACAAAGCAGCAGCTGACAACAATTTTAGGACGGGGTAAATCATTTCTTTTAAAGCATTGTGTTGTAGTGCTGCTAAGATGTTTTCATGCAGTGATGCACTGTTTATAGTCTGAGTGTGTTGTCTAGTTGCATGCACGCAACACTCCAGCAGAAAGTAAAAAATGTCCTGTCTTGTTTAGGGTCATGTGGAGCTGGTGCTCGTCTCCGATGAGCTGCAGGGTAAACCCAGAATGGGCCACCAGTTCATCACAGGGCCAATAAAGAGACACAGCCATGCACAAATACACTCAGTCTTGAAAGTATATTTAGAATCTTCAGAATCTCCAACATGCATGTTTTTGGATTGTAGGAGGAAACCCACTCATGCACAGGGAGATCATGCAAACTCTACACAAAAAAGCTTCAGTTCAGATACTGACCTGGACCTTTGTGCTGTGAGGTAACGCCTTATAGCCCCACTAAGATAAACACACAGCAAATGAGAAGACAGATAGAAAACCAGTTTGCCCCCTGTGGCAACCCCTGAAGAAAGAAGCAACTGAAAGAACAACACATTCTGCAGCAAGACTGATTTTAGGTGTGAAAAATAAAAATACTGTTAAATGAAAAAACTTTATTGTGTTACCTTTAGTAAGTTTTTATGTAATGCTCAATAACTTTGCAGCAGCAGAGATACCTCTGGGTGATCATCAGTCATTTTTACTCCAACTTGAGTGAGAAATGTCACAGTGAAGGCTTGTGTTACCAGTTTTCAAGCAGGTGTGCTTTAATGAGACAACTATGTTGCTATCCCTCTCCAACTTCAGTCATGCTACAACATAGCTCTGGTGTGTGTTCACGTTGTGCCTCCGAGGGTGTCACAGCAAACCCTTTGTGCCATTTTAATAGGTGACTTAGTGATAGACTGGAATCCAAATAATGAACCATCACATCACACTAAGTTATGTAGGTTGTGCTATAAGTTATTTACTGATGCTCAAACATCTAACAAGATCTGAAACTTTCTGTTCCAATTATGTGAGTGTGAATGCAGAGACATATGCATAGGTGAAGTGTTGCCGCAGGAAAATCAGCCGGCTCTATAGGAGAGCAGTTTGATTATCTAACTGACAGTGAGAAAAAGTCTTACATAACATCTGAAAAGAATTGTGACAAGTAGCCTCATGCCCTGGAGGTGAGCATGAGCAGAGAATGATGGAGTTTAAACCTTGGAACTCCACACTCTCCAGTTCTGAATTGAGAAAGGTCTCCGGACGGAAAGCGAAACACCTTCAACTATAGGATAGAAGTCCAGTTGTTATCTTAAAATTTTTTTGGGACACAGAAGATCAACTCTAGGATACATGTCATTCATACAAACACAGCACTGCAGAAATGAAGCATTTAGAGACTCCATCTGTCGTAGTCTTTGCACATTCATTTTAAATGTCAAGCAGTGTTTGATTTATGACCTGCAGCAAACCCACAGAAATGCCCCAGAAGGTTTATGCCCTTACACTTTGGTGTGGTCCAGCATGTTTCCACACCTGTCCAATCTTTCAGAACATTTTATTAGTTTGTGAGTAAGTCAGCTAAATAACTGTGAAACTTGTTTTTATCTGTTGCAAACTTTTGTTTTCTGACATTTATGCATTTACTGCATGGATACCAAATCAAAGCTTAATTTTCATCTTTCAGACTCTTCTAAAACCTTTTGCACTGAAGTGTCACCAAAATTCTGCATTTATACTTTACTTTGCACATCCTATCGACATAAATAAAGACTAACTCAGGTGACTTCCATTGTCTAAAACTGAAGCCAAAATGTCAGTTTTTTTGGGTGCTGGCATATTGTGTTTTTGGAGTCAGAGTCTGCACACTAAGGGCGTAGGGCTGTGCCATTAATACACATCTTCCCAACCAAGCTGCCATATTGCCAATCACAGTATAATATGACACTCTTTTAAGCCTCAAATAAATAATTAAACCTAAATATACCTAACAAAAATGCATAGTTTCATATACAGCAGCAGGGAAAGAACATAAATCAACAGAAATAGAAAATATCAGGAGTGCATGTGGTTGAAAATTGTTGTTATTATATTACTGAGTCTAAAACAATATTTTAGATTTGTAGTTTATGTTCACACTATTTTTGGAAAATCCACCACTTGCATTTTATTTATTTATTTGCCAGGAAAATGTCCCATTAGATTACATCTATCTATCTATCTATCTATCTATCTATCTATCTATCTATCTATCTATCTATCTATCTATCTATCTATCTAT
>JAOXNZ010000210.1:26216407-26230200 GCA_028566095.1 Kryptolebias brasiliensis | reverse complement strand
CAGAAAGGCCCCAGGCCGGGATGAGATCCTGCAACCTTCTTGCTGGGAGGCGACAGCTCTAACCACTATGCTGCTGTTCCACCCCAAAGTTATGTATGTGTTTAATTTTTCAGCAAGCTGTAGTGAATTTCTGCAGATTCTGAGCCCATAGAGGACAACTAATTCCAGTTCTCCTTTCAGCCAAAACTCCCAAACTACATCTCCTTATTTTTAAGTAACAGAGAAAAAAAAGGTGAATACTATGGAACTCCTCGTGCAGTGTGCTTAGGAAAGAGACTAAAGATAGCAGAGCTTTAAACAAAATTATACACAAATTTGTAATGAAACATGTTTCTATCCAGGTGTTACCGTTTTTCTTAAATGTGAACCTCAGATTCATGAGGAAATGGGATTTTCATCATGTTCATAAATTGCTGGACTCGGTTTATGCCCTCCTAAAACTCCTGAGAGGTAAGCAGGAAAAGCACCAACCAGTCTAAATTTGTTTGTTGTACTTGGAGAAGACATATGGGACCGTACAGAACAGTCTAAAGCAAAGTGTGAAGTGGCTTGGATAAGAAATGAGTTGATGGTAACACATTCAGAGTGATGCAAACTCTAAATCTGTTAGTCAGGTGAAACTAAGTCAAATGTCGAAGCTGTTGATTTACACGTTTATCTACATTTCTGCTCACACCTTTGGTCACTAACTGTGACCTGACCTCAAAAGAATGAAGAAGTAAAATTAGCTTCCTTCAAAGAGTTTTGGAGGTTATTCTCTGAGGTAGGGTGAAGGGCTTGGTCATTTGTTAATAGAGCAGCTAGCCCCGTTTCATTGGAAGGAATTTAGGTAAGAATCCATGCTGGATGGCCTTGAGTTGTGTTTTAAACATTTTCAAATTAGATAAGGCACCAAGGAAAACAAACAAACAAGCTAAAAAGCTTTTTTTTGTCAATGGACTTTGGTTATGCCTTATACAGTACTGGATGAGCAGAAAGAGGTAGATGAGGAGAGAAAGGTCAAAAATGTTTTCTGAAATTTTTGGTCCAAATCCAAGACTTAATCCTATTTCTTAGCATAACCTCTACCACTAGATTTAGTGTCTCCTCAGTCTTTGATTTGATGTCACAAGGAGCAGTGTTATAGTACCTGCTATAAATGGGGTACTCCTTCAAGGAGCTGATACATTATCATCTGTTGCAATTTCTTTTACGTATTCTGATGCAACTTGTTTTATTTTTTGTTTTGATTTATTCAGAGTTCCAAATTTTTGTGTCTACATTGCAACAAACACTGACATTTGATATTTCTTTAATGCTATTAAGGGGAACTCAACATTAATACCAAATGCAATATATTAGATAAACCAAGCTAAGCATTACAGTGGTTGTTGTGGCAGTAAAGTCTTAATAGGGAAAACAGAGTTTCTTTGGTGGTACAGCTTGTACCCCATTGTTTGAAGTGTTCTCTTGAAAAGTCTTTGTTTATAAGGCTAGTATGTCACTGGGCTTTGCCATACCCACTTTACATAAGTATTGGAACACCCCCACTTCTTTTCTTCCTGTTTTTCTTTTGGCTGCCTCCATCTCACATAAGTATTGGAACACCCCCACTTCTTTTCTTCTTGTTTTTCTTTTGGTTGCCTCCATCTCATTCATGAACTTTTTCTAGCCTTCCTTTTTCCTCCTTCCTGGAGGGTTCATATTCAACATCCTTTGCCAATATTTCTTCTATCTGTCTTCTGCACATGCCCAAAGCATTTCAGTTTTGCCTCTCTAATTTTGTCTCCACATCACTCAGCCTGTTCTGTACTCTTTTCTAATTCTGTCCATTTTGACCAATTTAAATGAAAATCTTCGTCTTCACCTCTGCCTTTTTGTTAGTGCCACTGTTTACATCATAATTCTCTCTGCTATTGCATTATGTAAGCTTTTCTGTTCACACCTGAAACTTTCCTGTCACAAATCACCCCTGATACTTGTTTCCATCTATTCCATCCTTCACTATTGCACTAGTGTCCCTCTCATTCACACACATGTATTCTGTCTTGCTTCATGTGATTTTCATTCCCCTTCTCTCCAGAGCACACCTCTACCTCTCCAGTCTCTCTTCCACCTGTTCTCTCATCTCACTACAAATGTCATCTGCAAACCTCATAGTCCATGGGGACTCCTGCCTGAACTCATCTGTCATCATGTACAATCTCACTGCAAGAAAAAACTAAGAGCTGATTCCTGATCTGTCACTCTTACTGCACATCTCAACACTGTTTCTCTGTCCTTACACATGTCCTGCACTAGCCTCATACACCTTTTCCCCACACATAATTTCTTCACACAGTACCTCCTCTCTTGGCACCAATCATATGCTTTCTCTGGGTTGGGACACCTTCACTCCTTGGTCCAAAATCATTCAGGCAGAGGCTACATGGTGAAATGAGACTCAACCCAATTGACAAAAAGAGATAAAAAAAAATGGATGAATGGAAAGTTACAATAATTACAAGGACTATCATTTTAAAACTTAGTACCAAACTAGGAAGTTGCCCCATAGCTCAAACCAATCTAAATACATGCAAACCAATGAATCACTTAAAACTGTTTTGGAAGAGAAATGTGACCATGCAACTTTAAAACATAAAATACATTAAGTCATTTATTTTGAAAAAGCAGCTGTGTCCAAACATTAGACTGATATTACAAATCAGACCAGTCATGTAAAAACACACCAAGCAATACATTTTATGTTTGGCTTAGAAAAAAGTTTGTAAATTTAATCTATTTTTCTTCACCAACCAAGATTGCTTGAAATGAAACTAAATTTATATTTAAAACTTCTTATAATTAAAGCATGCCAAGTATTGCATAGTTACAAAGAGAATGTATATCATGAAAACAGATGTGGTTTAACAACTTTTAATTCTTTCATAATATGTTTTGCATTTGTTGACATAAATCTTAATCAACCATTTGAAACACACCAGGCCACAGATAAATGCTTTTAGATGTTTTTTTTACCATTACCACTATCTTTTACTTTAACTTTGCAGGCATAAACACTTTTTCTCATGTGCATTTTTCCTAAATTAGTCTTAATAATGCAAACAGGAATGAATGTACAGCATTATGCTTGTGAAAATATTTTTTTTAATTATGGAAGTTAGAGTGAATCGCTGGTATTTGTATCTGGGTGTGACTCATTGTGCCTTAAAGCTTATTCTGATGTGCTGTAATAGACTCTGGGAAGGCAACACCTATAGTAGAGTTGTTAAGATAGCTCTAAACAGGTACTGACAGATACAGTTCAGTCAGAACAAGTAATGTTGGAGGTTTCACTCCCGCAAGTTTATCTTAAATTCAAAAACTCAACTTAAAAACTACTTTGAAAAAGCTACATAGTTTCAAATCAATGCAGTAGATTCCAATTCTGTGCAACCAAATGTTATAGAAAGTAATGATCTATGAACAAAATCATGTGTGCAGTGCTCTTAAGTGCCCATAAGCTGTTAAAAATTGGAAACTTAAAACAACTAAGCTTAGCATTTGAAAAGAAAGAAATCTTGTCTCTCACTTATATTCTTACATATTTTTCTTTCTTAATTGTGGTTTTATTTCCAAGTTAATGAAGTCAAATTTGCTTTATTTGTTTCTTTTTTTATTGAAGGGTGTAACTTTCATAAATAATTTACCCCTCTGTCTGCAGGGACCCTCCTGCAAAACCTTTTTTTTTTTTATCTTTCTCACTTTCTTCATGCTTCAAATGCAATGCACTTCAGTTAAAAAGAAAACAACCTAAAAATTGTTTTTTTTTTTAATCTCTTTTAGGGCTTCTCTCATCTTCCATTTTCCATAACCTTGACTTCTTATCCTCTTCATTTGGTCACCAGTATAAAAATTTGTTTAGCTGACATGCTTGAATACAAACATTATTCCTTTTTTTCCCCACAATTATTAAAGACCCCAATAAAAACATGATACTGTTTTACTTGTTTCCATACTTATGGGAGAAACTGGTTTGTGGGTAAATCCTTTTGTCTTCTTTATTACAGTGCAGGTAAATTAAAATCTCAAAAAGTAATTATCATCTACAGCTGATAAACTGTTGGTATAAAACCAAATCAAGATAGCCACCAAGTGAAAATAATCTTGGCAAAACCAAAAAATGTCTATAATTTGGTCAATTTTACATACTCTGAGCTCTAACAGATTGCACGAGATCTTTGTTGAAACACTGACATTTAAAATGGTAGGTGATATGCATTCCCACAGAGTATGCTAGTTTCAATGTATATATCTGAGATTTTCATAACCACATTGCATTGACCTTTGAAATAGAAATGCTCATTGAAAGCACAAAAAACGCCCCATAAAATAGCAATATTTGCATGTTTTCTGCATCACAGCATGACTTATAAACTTAGCATGACTTCATAGACTCTGATTTTCTTAATCAATGAGTACATAAAGGATTGACATGTGGAGAAAGATTCATTTTTTTTTTTTCATCAAATACAGATTGATGCAAAGAAATTCCAAAAAATATTTTAAAAAGTACTAAAACTATATAGTGATGTTGTTTAAAATGTGATTGACTATAAACAATTGCATTTGTATAATATTACTCAACTTAATTTATGATTGCAAAGTCAGCATGAAGAACTGGTGCTTCTGTATGTAATTTAAACAGCTGAAACTCTAAGGTCTTGCAAAAAGATTCAAATTGGTGGGTACTCAGTGAGTTTAAAGTCTCCCCTGCCTACTCTGATCCTAGATTCAGCCTTAAAACGTACAATTAGGATTTCATCTTGCGATATCCTTTTTGTAGAGCAAATCTGTCCTTGCACACATAGGCAGCCATCTTCTTTATATGTTATGCCTGAAATGCCATGACAGGACACATTAAAGACAAAAAAAGAATTTGAAGGATCCCACCCTTCTACTTTTCCCTACCTAATCAAGTAAAACAGTTTTTTCCAAAATGTCTCTACCCCACTCCTCGCCCTCAGAACTGATGCCATTTTTCTGTGAACATCTAGGGTGTGTCAAGCCCAGATTTCTTCCCAAGGGCAGCACTCTTACCTGTTTGACAGGCTGAGCTGCTCCGAGTCTGTCGACCTGCCTCTGAGCTCACCTCTAAGAATCCGTGTAATTGGAGGAGAGTAAGGGAGGAGGTGCAGAGGAGGCTGAGCTTATTAGGCCCTCCTCCACTTAGAGGCAGATAAATATCCATTCCAGAGAGGTACAAGGTACTTAGAGGGACTTGGCTCTCCTCTTAGTGTGCTCCACTTCTCTGCCAAACCTCTCTCTGTGTCTGCTCCTTCTTTTCTCCCTACTTCTCAGAACTAGACCAGCCATGTCGCTCAGAACAGTCACCATGAAAAGGACCAGCTATGGTGGAGGCGGTGGAGGCGGTGGAGGCAGTGGCTTTGGTGGTGGTGGCGGCCAGATGTCGTTTTCCTCAAGATCTGCTATTACACCATCCAGATCATCATATTCAATGGCCTCTGCCAGCATGTCAGGTGGCTCAATGAGGTCAAGCATGGGTGGTGGTGGTGGTGGTTTTGGAATTGGCAGTGGCTTCGGTGGTGGTGGTGGTGGTGGTTTTGGTGGTGGTAGTTTTGGTGCTGGTGGTGGTGGTGGTTTTGGTGGTGGTGGTGGTGGTGGTTTTGGTGGTGGTGGTTTTGGAGCTGGTGGTGCTGGCTTTGGTGGTGGTGGAGCAGGAGGAATGATAGTGCCTACGATCACAAACGTCCAGTTCAACCAGAGCTTGTTGGCCCCTCTGAACCTCGAGATCGACCCTAACATCCAGACTGTCCGCACCCAGGAAAAAGAGCAGATCAAGACCCTCAACAACCGCTTTGCCAGCTTCATTGACAAGGTGAGTAATAAACAAAGAAGTCTATGGTTTTTATCTCATTGACATACAATAGTTTGAATTATAGTTGTAAAAAAGACTGAGTGAAATGTGTTGCTGCAGAGTTTCTCTAAAGATCCTCTTGAGCTCAGTAACTGAATATCATGCATGTGCAAACTGAAAATTTGTATTAACTAGCTGAATATGATCATCATTGTCATTCAAACTGGACATGTAGACATGTGACATCTCTACGAGCCATGATGTGTGCCTACTGTTCACTAACTGAAGCCGACCGCTATTTTCTTAACTTCATTTGAGCATTATTGGCCTTCTGCCAGGTGTCTCTGTGCAGTGAAAGAGGCAGAAACACTAGACGGGCTGTATCAAGTGACTGGTGGCTTTCTGTGGTAGAGGAAGAGATGATCAAGTTAACACTTGTTACTAGAACAGCAAAAACAGGCAACTTTTAGCAAGAAATTAACTAAAGTCAATGCAGTTTTTAAATTATACTAATCTGTATGAACTTTTCAAGAACCTGTGACATTTATTCAATGTTTTGGGGGCTGATTCAACATTTATCTATCTATTCACTCATCCATACTTTGATGCAGGATCAGAAAACTTCAAATGAAGCCTGTCTTAGGTGAAAAGGTTTACCACACCCTGTATGAGAAAGTGCTCAGTTAGCTTTTCTGCTATGTACAGACCACACCTTAAATGTCCTCAAACAAGTGACTTCATCAAGTGTTTTCAGCCTTTTTTTAATGAAAAGAAAGAAAGAAAGAAAATGTATGCAAGTAGTGGCAGCAGTAAATGATGGATATTTTTTTTTAAATGTAGATTTAGTTTATCTATTGAACCAAATTTTAACAGGAGTGGTACATTGTTAAAGAATGAGCACTCAGTTGGGCTGACAAGTAGTAGCTTCAGGCATGATTCATTAATTGCAGGCCTGTTCATTCAGTGAAAGTATGCAGCCTCAAGACAAGGTGGCACTACAGTCAGGTGGTTGAACTGAAGTGTAGCAAACCTTAAAACTACTTCTAGGGTTAAATCACTAGATCCACACCCTTTATTTCATAGAAACAAAAGGATATTTTCAGTATTTTTTCATTTTTTCCTTATTAAAAAAGTTATGTTCAGTTTTACTCTGGAAAAAGTTTCAACCTTGTAAAGCATCTAGAACATCTCTGGCTTGAGGGAGATGTAAACGTGACAACTGGCAGTATTTTGTACACATGACCTAATACCTGAGGGAATGTCACAAAGAAGTGTCCTATAATAAGGAAAGTAGAATGAAGAAGAAATATTGGTAGTATCTCCTTAATAACAATGATTCTAATTATGGCAAACGTTTGCTTAGGTCCGATTCCTGGAGCAGCAGAACAAAATGCTGGAGACCAAGTATAGCCTGCTGCAGGATCAGACCACCACCCGCTCCAACATTGACCAGATGTTCGAGGCCTATATCGCCAACCTGCGCAGGCAGTTGGACGGGCTCGGCAATGAGAAGGTTAAGCTGGAGGGAGAGCTGAAGAACATGCAGGGAATGGTGGAGGACTTCAAGAACAAGTAAGTTTCACGTGTGTCATGTCTCTGAAGACAGAGTGCAAACCTACATTAAATTATGCTCACAATCACCTTCCATCTTTTCTCTGTTCATGTCAGATATGAAGATGAAATCAACAAGCGTGCAGCTGTGGAGAATGAATTTGTACTCCTCAAGAAGGTGAGGGCTGATATTCTTTTACAGAGCTGTTCATTCATGTATCTGCTGCACAACAAATGATTCATGAATCATTGATTTGCCTGAGGCCTTGCTCAAATGCATACCCCTTCTCCTCTTTCAGGATGTAGATGGTGCCTACATGAACAAAGTTGAGTTGGAGGCAAAGGTTGATGCCCTTCAGGATGAGATTAACTTCCTCAGAGCTGTCTTTGATGCTGTAAGTAAAACTTGCCAAAGGCCAAATAAATCATGATAATCAAAATTGTCTGGAATCTATGAGTTCTGTGTTTTAAAACAATGTGTATGTTGTGTGCAGGAACTGCATGAGCTTCAGGGACAGGTCAAGGACACTTCAGTCATTGTGGAGATGGACAACAGCCGCAACCTGGACATGGACGCCATTGTGGCTGAAGTCAAGGCACAGTATGAGGAGATTGCCAACAACAGCAGAGGTGAAGCTGAGAAGTGGTACCAGCAGAAGGTAAGAGAGAGTCTGCATTGCCAAAAAGTGGATTCAGTCTGTGGAAAATGTACTTACAGTTATTTCTGATCTTATCACATCAGTACCAGGAGATGCAGACAACAGCAACACAGGCCGGAGACAACCTTCGCAACACCAAGAGTGAGATCGCTGAACTCAACCGCATGATCAGTCGCCTCCAGAACGAGATTGAGGCAGTCAAAGCACAGGTTAAAACACTTTTAATAGTTTTGTTGCAATAAACTTTTGATTGGGAATTGTCCTTTGTGAAACTTCTGCTAACTTTTTTACCCACCTAGCGTGCCAACCTCGAGGCCCAGATTGCTGAGGCCGAGGAGCGCGGAGAAATGGCCGTGAAGGATGCCAAGGCCCGCATCAAGGACCTGGAAGAGGCCCTGCAGAGAGCAAAACAGGACATGGCCCGCCAGGTCCGTGAGTACCAGGAGCTAATGAACGTCAAGCTGGCTCTGGACATTGAGATTGCCACCTATAAGAAGCTTCTGGAAGGAGAGGAATCCAGGTAAGGATTCAGCTACTTAAACTCTTCTGCAGCATCAGTAGAGATGACAGCAGCAGTTAAAAGTCTCCACTTGTGATCTCTGCAGAATTGCTTCTGGAGGTGGAAGTGCAACCATCCATGTGCAGTCCTCAAGCAGTAGCTTTGGTACATATGAACGCATTACTTTGAAAATACAAAAAAATAAAAGTGAAAAAAAAAAAACCCCAAGAAAGTTGTTAGTGATCAATAACCCAATGAAAATGTTTTATTCCATTAACAGGTGGCGGCTCAGGAGGCGGCATGGGAGGAGGAGGCGGCATGGGAGGAGGAGGCGGCATGGGAGGTGGCTATGGCGGCGGCTTTGGTGGCGGCTATGGCGGCGGCGGCGGCGGCGGCGGCATGGGCATGGGAATGGGCGGAGGTTTTGCTGGTGGTATGAGTGTAGGAGGCATGAGCGCAAGGAGCAGCACCTCCCGCTCATCCCAACGGTTTTATTAAATGTCCTGCTCTTCCTTCTCCTTCCCCTGTTCTGCTCCTTCTGTCTACAAACCCCTCCAACTCCCACCTTTGATCGCAGACACAGAGACGCCTCAGGAATATGTTTTAGTTGACCACCTGCAGCTGACATATCCATGTCAAGTCAGAGATTACATCCAAACACAAGTTGAGGCAGAAAAAATGTTAAACGAAAGATAAAGAGCCGCAGAGATGTGAGTCAGTCCAGTCTTCTTTTCATCAGTCAGCCTGGCTGTCTTTTAGTTGCTGGATGTGTTGTTGTACAGACAAGAAAAGAAAGAAAAAACACTTGTAGTGCTACAACAAGGAATCCTCACAAAGCAACATTGTTTGCACAACAAAGGACAACTATAGGGAGACATTTTAGGAGAACTGACAGCTTTTACAATCTTGAATTTGGCAGGCAGTATCACACCTCTGACTCCTCCTCTATGCTGTTTCACTTCCTATGTCATTTTGTGCAGTTTAACATCTGTAAAAGCAGCCACATATAACACAAGGATCTTATTTTATTCCTTTTCCTGTTTTGAAAGAAAATGATCTCTCCTCTGTCAAAAAATAAATGGTGTTTGATCATGGTTTGCTTCCATTTCCACTTTGATCAACAACAGTAAAAGAAAAGTTGTATAAGGCTGACTACCAGATTTATTGTGAATGGTACCATCAAAACATCTGGAATAAATCTGAGTTAAAATTCATTTTGGCTGATGTGTTTTTCCTTTCTGTTTCACCTTTCTGGTTTTGTCCAAGCTAGTAAAAGCAGTGTTTCATTTGCTGTATAACTATAACTCTGTAGAAAGTTCTAAAATGTTCATATTATAGTTGTCTACATAATGGAAATACAATACAAAGTCAAACAAATTTAAATAAAACAAAAAATAAGTCTGGACTAATGAAATGTTACAGATTTAGACAAAACTGGCCAGATTTCTATTTTTACATTCAAGAGAGTTTGATAAAGACATATTAATGCTGGCTACCTAAAAAGACACACAAAAGCTACAGGGACAGCCATCTAAAACAAAAGGTTTGCCAAAAAAATTATAACAGGCCTGCAGCTTCTGATTTTAGGAGAAATGATTTAAAGTGTTCACTAGTAGTAACAATTAATAGATATATGTGAGAAAAGCAAAGTTTTAGACAAATGGTTTCGAGTAATTAACCTTGTTTCAGTTTTTATTTATACAAGTTTACCAACTTACGGTGCAAATGTTTTAGGTTTCCATGACAAAAAAAAACAAAAAAACACTTTTTTACAAAGTTGCACCAATCCTGGGTTTGCAACTGTGTCATTATTTACTTTTTTAAAATTTTTTATTTTAGAGCATTATCCTGTTCCATTTTAGTCCTTGAGTCAGATTGTGTGTGTTCTTTGTAGACATTTTGTATGTGTATTCATAAGCTGTGTATTTTATTAACTCAAAGCAACTGAAAGCAATGACTATATTATCTTTTGATGATGTTTTCTTAGTTTAAATTCTATGAGTTTCTAGGTTGAACATATACATTTAGATGTAGCAATACATATATAGACAGATATTTAAGAGGCACATGGAAAATAACTTGCTAGCAGCCTCTGGCGATAGCAGTTTCGTAGATTCTGGTAAGTGCTGTCAGCTCTGTGGACCTGCCACACATAGGCTATGCCTCTGAAAAGTGGAAGCAAGCCAGCCAAAAGTCTGAGTAAGTGTAGATGAATGCAAACATGCCTGAGCAGAAACATAAAACAAGAGCTCACAAGAGTGTGTTGGAGAGATGACAGGTGTGACGTGACACTCATCTGCAACAGAGACTTTTAAATATGAAGCTATCTGAATGGATTCGCGTGGATTTGTGCAAAGCTTGTTTATTGTTGCTTTGTTTTTTTATGTGTTTTTTTTTCCTTTTATTTAATTCCTGTAGTCAGCAGAGGAACACAGCTTATCTAGAGAAATACCATTTACTGCTAAAATCCAGTGTGAATGCTGAGTGCTGAATGGCTGAGTTGTTAAAGGAAAAGTAAGCAGAACACTAGCTGAAAGCCAAAAATAGGAAAAGGCTAGCTAGAAATGGCAAAATAGAAGGTAAATGCTAAATGTAGAAAAAAGCTAGCTAAAGCCTAACAGTAACAAAAGGCTATCTAAAAGCTAAATGGAGCAACATGGTAGCTACTATCTAAAAGTAGCAAAGGGCTAGCTAAAAGTTAAAAGTAGCAGTAAGCTAGCTAAAAGCAGCAAAATAGTAGCTAAAAGATAAAAGTAGTACAACAATAGCTAAAAGATAAAAATAGCAAAAGGCTGTGTAAAAGTTAAAAGTAGAAGAACGGCAGCTACAAACTAAAAGTAACACAAGACTAGAAGCACTCAGAAAGCGCAAACCTCCACCAAGGCCACAGCATGATTAAAAACTAGTGCAATCTGGATCATAATCTGGATCACCACCAGAATTTAATCCATTATTTTTTTGTAACAACCCCAACATTTTCTGAAAATTTTATCCAAATCTGTTCATTAGTTCTTAAGTGACCTTGCTAACGGACAGTCAAACAAACAAATAGACACAACCGAAAACAGAACTTCTTGGCAGAAGTCACAAAAGGGTCACATGTAGGAGCAGAGAAAAGTCTGAAACAAAGGGGTTATCTGTGACCTTGAACTTTGACCCCAGGAACCCTGAATTCAACAGGCATCATCTTTGACCCATGAGGTGTCCAGCTGTGCAGTTTGATATTCCTACATTACACTGTTGCAGAGTTAGAGCACTGGGTCAACTGTGATGTTGACCTTTGACGCTACGACCTTAAAATGAATCATGATCACCCTTAACCTAAGAGGTGCCCAACTGTGCAGTTAATTTTTCTGTTACATGGTTGCACATGATTGCCTCAATCGTGATATTTGTTTGTGTGCATGGTTATGGGAAAATATGGTCTTCATGACACATTTTGGAGATGAAAACAAAAAAAAGGTGTGGTTCATCTCATACTGTGGAACGTGCAAAAGAAGCCCAAGGCCATTTTCCAGTTTCCACACCAATTCCTTTTTTTTTTTTTTTTTACTTTTTAAAGTATAATGTCTTAGTTGTATAAAAAAAAACGTCTTATGAGGGGTGTAGTTCAAGAATTCATTGGCATTACAGTTTGTGCGTTCTAAAAACAAGCTTTATTGTTTCTTTGGCACATCAAAACAAGAAGATCCTGGATACAAGCAGTTGCAAAGAGTTTCCTTTGAAGGGTGGCTGGGCTCAGATTGAAAAGCTCTGTCATCCAGGGGGAGCTCGGAGTAGAGCCGCTGCTCCTCCATTTCAAAATGAGTCAGTTAAGGTGGTTTGGGCATCTGATTAGGATGCCTCCTGGGTGTCTAATGTGCCTTTTGAGGTATTTTGGGCATGTCCTACTTGAAGGAGGCAGACCCAGAACTCCCTGAAGGGATTATATATCCTATCTGGCCTGGCAATGCATTGGCATAAATGGATGGATGGATTGATTGATGGATGGACGAGTAAGTCCCCATCCAGCATAAGCTGACAAAATTTAAAAAACTTATAAGGCAGCATGTCTTTTGAATTAACACATCCGGTTCAACCTTAAACATGAAAAAACACCAGCTAGAAAAAAGGGGGAGTAAATTATTATTATTTTTTTCTAGTTTGGATTCATATATATCAACAATAGGAGATAAACACACACTTATAAGAACTTCTAAATAAATGTTTATCATCATCTGCCACTAACTGTCCTCATTTTTAACATCCATGAGTAGATTTCAGGGAGGACTGATCAGGATAACTGTGGCCAGTATTGTTAATCAGAGCTTCTGGTGAAGAGATACTGATTAATGATACTACATATCATTTGAGTCCTGCAGAAGTGAAAGAGATCTTTAGTAATGATTATTCTACCATCCATAGTCATTCTGCTGTTGTGATCTGCTGCAGGAGAACAGTTACAACACTGATGAACAAGCCTGTCTGCTCCTCTTGTGATTAAATGTTGCCCTCTAGTGAATAATTTTACTTACAGTACACAGTATTTTGGACATTAAACAGTACTTCTAAACTTTTTGCAAACAAGAACAACCGTTATGACGAACATCAAAAATTGCAGTAAAAGCTCACAACTTTTCATATGTACTCATATTTTACATAAATGAACAAACTGGCCGATCTACTTAAACGCCTAACTCTAACCTACAAGCCAAACCCACTTCTGTATTCTACAAACCCAGTTGGGACATGCGACTCGGCCTGATCAACCTCAGCCTGGGCCTCCAGGCCTGGACTTTATATGACTGAACTGGCTTGTTATCGTTAAGTTTTTGCAAAAAACACAGTTTAGGTTTTATGAATTTGAATGATTTTTCCACATAATGTTCAAATGACAGATGATGATGTCACACACTAACTTTTGAGCTGTCCAAATTATTATTATTTTTTTTCAAAAAACAAACAAAAAATCCCCTCCCTGGGCTGCCACCTTACCGTGGTGGAGGGGTTTGAGTGTCCCAATGGTCCTAGGAGCTATGCTGTCAGGGGCTTTGTGCCCCTAGTAGGGTCACCCAAGGCAGAGAGGTCCTAGGTGAGGGGCCAGACAAAGTGCAGCCAAAAGACTATAGAGTGAGATAACTGTCAAAAAGATGTGTGCGTAATTCTAACATTCGCATTCGTATTTGTATATTAATAAAATTCTTGTACAAAAAACTCGACTGTCATGTACGTGAGTCTGAGAAATTGTGCGGATTAGGATTGTTTTTAT
>JAOXNZ010000210.1:26178947-26190630 GCA_028566095.1 Kryptolebias brasiliensis | reverse complement strand
TTATTGTTCGTTTTTTGTTACTCTCAACTTTTAAGATCTAAAAAAAATGTGGAAAAGCAAAATAAAAAATAAAATTAAAAACTGCAGTTGATTTGATTTTGTTGTAGTAAAGGTATACAGTGGAGACTTGGACTGCCTTTGTTCCAGCCTGACAAATTTTTACTAATCATTTAAAACACCTTTTGAATAAACAGGGCTTCAGCATATGGCAATTTGTTTCTGGTATTTATTAGCCAGCTTCAGTGAGAGAAGAGTTTTAGGTTGTGCTAGCTGTTTTCTGTGTGATCAAGATGATTATCAACATCACGGTGCAGCTGTTGTTCTGTCAGAAGTGTGAAAATAAATTTGTGATATAATTTATAGGTTGTCAAGTATAAAATACACACCTTTGTCTCCTAGAGTGTTTACAACATCAAGATCTCTGCAGACCATTTTCAGGGTTTCTCCTGAATTAATCTTTATTGTCTGATAAATGCAAAAAATAAATGGTGGAGGTGGGTGGGGGTGTGCTTACAGAGCTACTGTAATTAATCCCAAGCATCAGTCAGCCTATTCTCATTAATAATGTATTTCTTAGCAGCAGTCCTGATGGAGGGAGTGGAGTCTTTTTCTTTGGAGATTCAGCAACAATGCCAACAAGTAACCCTCGTAGCCAATGTGCTTTACTCAGTGATCGTCCCCCCGAGACAAACAGGTTTTATTGCTCAGTTATTCTCTACAAACAGTTCCAATTCAAATTTTTTTACACATAAAACCATGCAGGTCCGCTATCTTTCTTCATAATAGACTAAAATTATGCAAGGTTTAAAGTTTTAAAGGTCAGCTGAATGGAAAGTTATATTACGGAGGATTTTCTGTAATGTATTATATGTGCTGATCTTATTTAACTTTGGAGTCTTAGTTGGTTATGACCATGTAGGTATTTTAGCTAAAAAATTAAAGTCTGTGCTGAGTCAATGACAGGCCTCAAGCAAAAGTATCTATTTGATCTGATTTGGCTGAAAAATGCTAATCTAGGGTTAGAGTGTTTGTAAAAATCAGCTTGAAAAGCATGTAACACATATACAGGAAATTACTCCTGAGTGGACCATCTTGTTCTGGTTATTCTACTATATTTTCTTTCTACTTCCTTTTCTATTATTCAGTTACCTAATGCACTGCAAAGATTACTACTTAAAGATTCAATTTGCAGGACTGATTTACGATACTCAACCTCAGTTTTTCTAGGCGTTATCATCTTTTATCAGTTTTCAGGCTCAAGTACGGTACGATGGAGCTCTGAACAGTCAATGTTACAACAATTTGAACATTACTTGGATTAATATGTGGTGTTTTATCCACATGGAGCAATGAAATATTTCTTTGTTTGACCAATAACACTTTTAACATTTTTCAGATTTTTCCTTTTTGCTTGTTTTTGTTCCAGTTATTGTTCTTATTTGTCAAAGGCTGCAGTATCACAGCTTCAATTAACTTCTGACACACTGTGTCTGCAAAGTCACAAGTATTAAGAATGTTCCTTTTACAATAAAGACCATTGCAAGTTACAGTAAGGGCACTGCTTTGTATGTTTAAGCATTATGTTGCAGTCCGTGTGGATCAGTTTGACATTCTGTTTGTCTTTCGCCGGTCTGAGCACAGCCAAAACCATGTTGGCAGGCTGCAGGGTTTCTGAATAGTTGCTGCTGTGGTTTGGCTTTGACAGAGGCGTTTTGCTTCCACTGCAGCCTTTCTTCGTTTCATATGCAGTGAACTGAATCTGGCATCTTTTGTTTTGGGTAGCTTTTCTTTTCTTTTTTTTTTTTTTTTTGTTATTTCTCTAGGTTGAATTTGCTTCTATGCCTTTTAAACACACACATACACACACGCACCCATACACACACACACACACTCACACATAAACACATTGTTGTGTGTCTTGGTCCTTGAGTCCCATTTTTTAATCCACCTCTTTCTTGGTTAAACCTTCCAGTTTGATCAATCATTGATGATCCCAGGTGTCCTGAGACCTCAGGGGATATTATGATTGGCTACCCAGTCCTTATGTAGACCCCTCCCATTCCCACCACAAACACACATGGAAGCCTCCCCCCCCTTTCAAGATCAGAGTTAAAACCTAAACCCTTGCTCCAATTTCTGCCTCTCCTTCGCCGTTTCTTATCTCAATCTTTCTTCTCTCCTCACTGGACACCAGCGAGCCAGCTTCAATTAAAGAACCAGTAGGGTTCCCTAAGCCATTAGCCATATTAGTGTTGGGTCCATGCCCATGCCCCCTCTTGAACAAAGACTGCTGAATGCTTTTTGGAGCAGTTTGGTTTGGCATTTGGCGTGGTTTGCTGCTTTGCAGCCTCACAACCTCTTACAGGCACAGTCGGTGGTTTAGCAACAGGGCTGTCTTATAATCCAGCGTACTGGCTACGGCACTTCCATTTTACTGAAATACGATTTAATATATTGTAGAGAAAATAACTAGGTTTCACCACAGTAGAGCAAACTTGATCCTTAATTAGAACAATACCACAGTGAATGTTGCTATAGCTTATTCACACTGTAGGACAATATGACATTGTTGGTTCTTGATTGGAAAGAAAATGACACCACAAGGAAAATGAGGAATTGCCCATTTGATTAATGACATCTAAAATCCCCTTCTTGCTTTCCCTTCATATGCTTAACCTTTTGCAAATATTCTTTTGTTCTTGGATCACATTCACACACCTCAGTCCTTCAACAGAGCCAGACTCTACTCATCAATCATCTTTGATTTTCTGCCACAGATTCAGATAGTCGAGTAATCTCACCACATATGGACATGTTGTGTGTATGCATGTGTTTGTGTGTGCATTTGACTGTCCTTGTTCCTAAGCAAGATGGAGAGAGCACAGTCTATTAAGCATTTGACAATTGAAGACCTCCCTTTCTAAAAAACCTGGTCAGATTGTCCTCTCTCCCAATCCCAGGAAGCTAAGGAGGTGGGGGTGGACAAAGGCGTGCCTTTGAGTGGAGGAGCAACCATTTTCTTTCTAATGAAGCTGTCCGTCACACGTCCTGTTGACAGAAGGCCAGAATAACACCCCCACCTGCCCACTCTTCAAAACAACCAGTTAGGAAATTAAATGCACTGAATTGTCATTTATAAATATAAATCAGTAAGTGGAAACTAATGAATGTACGATTTAAGCATTTTGTTTTTGATATTTAGCCTCTGTTTTTAGATCAAACAATGAAATGAAAAAGTAAAAAAAAAAAAAAAAAATTTAATAAACTGATTTTACTTCTCTTTTTACCTTAGTTTTATAATTTCTATGTTGTTCGAAATACAGTTATTAGCCACATTATCAATGTTGGTCAGGCAGTGAAACCATACTGGGAATGCTGAGTGACCATTTGGTTTCCACGGCAGGCGCAGAGTTGTGGGTGGGCCACATGGGTATAAGCCTGCACGTATGTAGAATGGGGCCATCTTAACTGACTGTGAGAAGGTATATTTGCCTAACTTTTATTTTCAGTTATTTAAAAGTATTTTAAATTCATAAAATGAAGAAAAATGTTTTTCATGTTTAAAATAAAGTGAAAACCTTTATTAGGTTATCAACCAACCAATCAAAGCCAGATTTAATGTATGGCATTAGCTGTTAGGTTTCTCTAAGCATGTCATAGTTTAAAGGTTGTTCAGCTAAAGATAATAAATACATTTTTTTTTTCTGAAAAATTTAGCTAATTTTAGAGATGCACCGACACCACAATTTTTCAAACCGAATACAAGTACTTACATTTGAATACTTGTGAATACCAATTACCAGTACAAGTACTAATACATGCCATTGTACTTCTTACAATTACCTTGTGTTAACTCCTCAAATAAAGTGAGGTAAGCAATAGTTTTTTTCCAAAAGCACAGATTGCTGAGATTGCTCAGATCTGTATATTCCCAGGATCCTCTTCTGTTCAGTGCTAATAGCAAACTCTTTGAGTTCTGCGTCGTGTTGGGTTTTTGGATGTTTTATCAAATTGCTTGTGTTGAAAGTGTTTTTCCCTCCTCTAGACAACTTTGCTGAGTATTATTTGCAGACTGCTTTACTTTTGTCTCTATCATTCACTTTGAAATTTCTCCACATGGCTTCTTCTTTTTCTGGTGGTGTTTATTGGCAGTTAGTGAACAACTTTATGGTGCATTTCTGCCGCCAAGTGGTAAGGAGTGTGGATCAGGACTGCCAACTCAAATATAACAACAACAACAATAATAATAATAAACGTAAACAACTACCTTTACATGACTGACATTGTGAATGTCACACTGCCGTAAAGTGGTATTGGGTACTGTGGTATCGGAACACTAACAAGTACAAGTACAAGTACAAGCCCACTGTATTGGGCAGATACTCAATACTTATCGGTTCCGGTGCATCCCTAACTATTTTTTAATAAATGTATTTGTCTTCATAATCTACAGCAAAATAAAGTATTCTTTCCACTTTAACAAGCTATGCTTTTTGTAATAAAGTAAACCTAGATGAATCATTTATTTTCTGCAGTACTATCCTAAATTATATTGGCCTCACCAAAAGTTCTGGCACTGCAGTGGTTCCAGCCCACCCCTTGTTAGTACACTAAAACTCTTTTCATATTATGGTTCCTTGATTTGGCTACAAAGATTAATTCCTCTTAGATTTGTCTCTAGTCATTATATAAATATCAGAGTGAAAGGCTTTATAGTGCAGATGAGATATTTATTTGAATTAGATTATCATTTAATCGTATGTGTCTGTTTTTTATAATTTCTGGCACAGAAATAATAAAAAGGTCAGTTGCATTTTTTTCATGTTTTATGTTTTGTTGACCCAATAAAGATCATCAATGTTACATATCAAGTATGTTAGTTAAATGAAACCACAGCAGTTTTCACATGAAGCAGCTCAACACAGCAAATTATACAGATTTCTTTGTCTTTTTGTGGTTGTTTCTAGGTGTCTATTTGTGTTTATGGGTGATTTTAAAGCTGTTTAACCAGCTGCTTCCCCTCTTTGTAAAGAACTAACTGGCACCAGGAAGTTTCCACTAGTAGCCACCTAATGAGCACAAAAATCTGAAGGACTGTAGAGTGCGATCCTGAAAGAAATGCGAATTAGGAACGCCTGTCACTGCTCTTCTTTCAGAGCTTCACCAGGGTTATGTCAGTATGTGAACCCTGGCTGCAGATGAAACACATCTGGGATGAAGGTGGGTAGGCTTTGCATTCATACTCACTGAAGTAACTGGCCAAGCTTATGAAATATTAATGCAGGGGGCTTTGTTATATTGTTTTCCTTGTGGCATAACTGTGAGGTAGCCCCCCCCCACCATATCTTGAACCAGTACTTTGGAAAAAGAAATGAGGCAGGTGTTTTCAAAAACATCTCACCTTCACAAGCAGAGAAATTGGTGTGAAAGAATTAACCCAAGTCTTTTATCAGGGTGCCATTAGAGTTATGAGTTCACATCTCCACCCTCGACTTTGCTGATTATAAATTTATTATTTATTGTGATAAACTTGCATTTCATTTTCTATGTTAGTATGTAACTTAAAGGTACTCATTGCAGTGCCATGAAGATGGTCCAAAAAAAATAGATGTATACATAAAATATATTTTTTTTTTCCATGCCAATGGTTAATATGTTTTTAAATTAAAAATTTGTGAGCACAATTTGTGAATGGCTTTCAACTACCAGGTGTGCTTGTTTACCTATTGAAACAGTCCAAGTGACTAAAAATATGTCAACAATGGCAAAGTCCACAGAAGAGCTGTTTGGGAATGAAAAGTCTGACAATTTTGATGTATTTGTATGTATTTAAGCTCAGATTTGTTGAGTAAAATACACAGTTTTGACCAGCATAATGTAGGTCAGTCATGTGACTCAAGCTTAAATGTAATTTTTGGCAGATACAACTAAGGGCTTTGTTTTTATTTAACCAGCAGCTCAGAAATTCATATCAACATATCTGGAAAACTACTTGAGTAAACTTGTTAAAACTGCACCATTTGATGTAGTTCAGGATAACTTTTTATGTTTTATTTTATAATATGCAATGAGTACCTTTAGACATAATGTCTTATGTCAAAATATTAGAAAAAGTAAAACTGAGTTCTGTTTACCTATAACTGAACCTGACAATTTTATGTTTCTGGTTAACAAAGAAGGTATTTAATGATCCAAATGCAATTAGACAGCAGCAGCAAAGAATCCTTGACTAAACATTTAGAAAATATGTGGCATCCAGATAGGCGCCTTTGATACCAGGCATGGGGGACAGAGAGGCAGAGAAAGCAGAGGAGACGTTGTGCTGAGACAGGGGGATGCAGGACTGTCTCCACTTAGCATGTTATGAGTCAGGGTTTGCTACGGGTCAAAAGCTGCATGAATAAAACAAATCATATTCTTGCAGCCTTGTTTCAACATCCAGCAGCATGTTCCTCTGGGAATAGATGAAGGCTTCTTTTTTCTAATTTACGTCCTTTTGAGAAAACACACTGCATGATTCATAATCGTAAAATTTATTAAACTGGTGTTTGGGCAGGAAGCAGCATATTACTGTTCCAGTTCTGCTCTGGTTTACTATCACTGGTCCTCTTGGCTGGATGATGTATATATACACATATATATTTTTGTTAAACTTTAACTCTTTAATTTAATATCTAGTCTGAAAATCTTGTTGGATATTCCCCAGAAGTCTCTGAATGAAAAAAATAAGACTAAAAAGATTTTTCTGTTTAAAACAAAAAGCCACCAAGAAACATTGCTGGGCAGAGAATCACTCAAGCATCCACAGACAGTGTGACAAACTGATTCAAATGCCCACAGACTGGGAGAGCTGGACCTCGACTCTCTATTCACCGGACCGAGGCATGTCGTCACGACAACGAAGGACGACAAAGGACTTTCTCAGTCTATTGAGTGCAGTGAAAGAAGGCAGCCGTGTGTGTATGTGCAGTTGGGAGGTGGCTGTGCGAGCTGTAGGTGGTAATGTATGCAGGCCATGCACAAACTCATGAATGCACGTGCTCGTCCCACCCCACCACCTTGTTAGTATTCTGCCACACAATGACTGTGCCAGCACGTGTTCGATGACGTGATGTTTTAGGCGAGCATATGGTCAGCCTCAACGTCAACCCTAGACTGGCACAAAGATGCCACTTAATCTGGCTTTGTCCTTTTTTACTGTTATGATGTTTAAAGTTTTTCAATTAATGGAATACATCTTTTGTATGTAATAGTCTTTACTCCTGGAACGCTGTCCTAAATATTACCTTGACAAGTGCAATATTTATAGTTCTGTAATTAACAGTTTAGAGATATGCTAATTTTCTTTCACGTAATTAGATAACAAATTAGTTAACTGAATGCTTGTGAGGCTCATACCTTCGTCTGAAAGTATGAGGAAGGTTAGATACCAAATTTTAAATACCTAATTACTTAGAAACAATCAACATTTTCATAAATATGACAACACTTTGGTTAAAGACTATATCTTTTGTCAGACTTTGAGGTTGATTTTGATTTTGATTTTTTGATGGCTGTCCCAGTCAACTGACTTTGCAAAAACAAAAGTGGTCAGTCAAATGACATGTATTGATATAAAATTTGGTGTGGTAGTAGCTGAAGCTGATCCCCAACACACATTCAGAGTGCTATTAGATTGTGCAAAGACTTTGTTTAAAAATTTGCTATTAACTATTTGCCTGTTAGCAAAATATTAAATGAACCACAGGACAGATTTTAATGAAGTTTTAGAACGTAATCATTGGATGCAGCTAGAGCTGAGGGATTGTTCTTTAATTTTTTGAATAAAGCACCAATCATGTGAGTTTAGGAGTACTAAACTTTTCATCCCTTTTATTACTACTGTTGCTAAAACCTTTTTCTTTAAATAGTTATTCCCACTTAAAGACTTAACTGTTTATGATATAACATAGTTATAAAATGGGTAGTTTATTAACATATAATATCTATATTACTTATCATTACCAACTAAAATACATGGCAAACATAAGATAACATTTACTTTGAGTTTGTCCATTAAACAAACATAAACCACTCTGCTTTTAGGTAGTTCATTCAAATGCAAAAGGTTTTAGTGACTTGGGTTCCATTTGTGTTTTGTCGTCCAATCCTGCGTTTTCCGCATGTTGTCATCCTCTTTGAGACTGGCTGACTGTCTCTCCTACGAGAGGCTAGAGAGCTGAGGTCTGTAATTGTAGCACAATTTGTCGGCAGCTGCTTGCATTGTTGACAACCAACCATGTCAAACTTTTTCTAAGGATCTGACCACTGCCCTTCTAACACAATAAATGAAACCACAAAAAATACAGCTGCTCACAATAGCAAATGCATATCCTACTATTATCTTAATTTAACTCTGTGGCTTTGTTTTTGTCCTAAATTCTTGTGTATCAGCTGCGGTAGGCAGAGTTCCATGGACCATATAATTCTATATGTGTATTTATCAAATGCCCATATTTCACTTCAACTTGGGTCCTACAGTGGTTTTTCTATCTGTGGTTAAAAAATTAAACCAAGCCTTAGCTGCTATTGTCAATCACTCTCCTTTTCTTTGTGTCATTAAATAGATGCAGCCACTGCTTCCTTATGACTGCTTTTGACCCTTCTGCCTGTTGAATGTCGAACTGAAGAATTAGCACATTGTCAGTTCCAATCAGTCATATTTGCATGACAGCACTGGACTTCACATCACGTCATCTGAGGGCTAAAGGATTTGTTCTCAAATAATCTAAAAAGTCAAGCAACACATGGCAGTTTAAATCTATTATCTGTCCTCTAGGACTGTCCTCTATAGGAGGCTAAAATGCTAATGATTTGCATGTTAAATCTTTCATAAATTGTAAGGTATTTTCAGAATAATATAGTGTTAAAATATGAAGTTTAAAATTGATCATATGACAAATTTCACTTTAAGATGAACTTATCCCATGTGCTTCATTAACATGCCCAATTTAAAGCTGCTCCATTGCATTCTGGAATTTGTAGTATTAGTGGTGTGTGTATTCTATACCTATTTTACCATTTCTAATACATATAAAAAATATAATTTTGTAGACTTGACCAAATTGCAGCATAGACTGAATATAGCCTGATGGTCTTGAATTTGATGCATAATTTTTATCAGTTTTTGAAAGCTATAGAAAGCTTCTTGTCCCCAGTGTAAGTAGCGATATTGAAGAAAACGTGTCCTATGAATCTGACATTTATTGACTTTTTAACTTTTTGCATAATTTTGACTTTTTTTATGATACTTTATAATTGCCTATGTCTTTGTGTATATTCATTTGTCTGTCTCTGTTAGCACAATACCTCATGATCCACTAAATGATTTTATTATATTTATTTTTTATTATTTTACATACACATTTTAATTGCACTATTTTTAAAATGCCTACTCATTGTGGTTTATTGCTTCTTTAGGGACGTTCTCAAATGAACTATATATTGTGAATGACTGTTTAACTATTTAATGCTTCTCTCCACTTTGGGAATCCATAAAAGTACCGTTCAGAGTACATTATTTCGTTTTTTTTACTAGAGCACAACAATGAAGTGGTTACAATGTGATCTGTGGTCATTTTGGCATCCACTGATGGTCCACTTTGTTAAGCTGTTGTGGTGTATGATTGTCATTTATAAATTCCTGATGAAGGCAGCTCATTAGCAACAGATCATAATTGATAAAAGCCTGTAGCTGTTACAGTGGATCTGAGGTCGTTTGTGACACTTTGTAACAAGCAGCAGAGTTTAACACCTGCTTTTCCCGGCAAAAGAAGTGGCACCTCAGGGTGAAAAGATCCTGTTATAAAACTGCCTATGCGAGTGTGTCGGTGTGTGTGTAGCCTTTCTTTTTAAGGGAAGTAGCTTTTATCCTGTGTCCGTTTAGTGCAGCCACTTGGTCAGAAAGCTGTGAAAGGGACACTATTTGCCTCAGCAGCAGACAGAGAGCCTCTTCATCACACCGGAGGGACACACAGAGAGGGACCTTCTCTGTCTGCATGTGAACTGAGGGCAGAGAGATGCCCATTGACCCTGAAGAAGCCAACGGAAATGGAGAAAGGCCAACCGTGTGCATCTGCCTCTCATAATGTTAGTGATATAAACACACTAATCTAAATATCATAGCAGAAACCAGCAGCTATGCTGTAAGTAGAAGTGTGCAGCAGAAGTAAATGTAGATTTGAAGTGATATGACTTTGCTGTTTGCAGTAGCTGATTTATTATGCATGTTGTATATTTAGGTTCAGACTGCATTGGTTCTCAAACTAGGTCAGACACCAGTTGTCATAACTTTCACTGTCATTGTCAGGTTTGTCTTTTTCCATCTTTCTCTTGTTCTTTGACACTCAAAGAACAAGAGAAAATTTAATTTAAGTCAGCATCAGTTAAAATGCTGCTCAATCTAACCAGTAGATTGAAGTCCATTTGTGCTAATGGAATCATGGTTAGAAGTGTGGTCTGGTAGAGCTGCACTAATTTTTTTCCCTTGTGCAAGATTTAACTCCAGTTTTCTAATTTATGCTGAATGCACTGTAATCTTGCTTAACAGAATTAACATTTGAGCAACCAGAGAGATCCAGGGGGTTCTTAATGTATGAAATAATTATGTTAGCATATTAGCTGAGACATTTTACTATGAAACCTTCCTGTTTATGTGCATCATGTTTTGCACTACCAGCACCTAGTCCACATGATGGAATTAAAACATTCATGGAAGTGATAGGGCCATGATTTTTACAGTAGGTGCCACGAAACTAGAAAGATTTACAAGACTGGTAATAGCATTGCCATATTCTTTTCACACCCTGTTATTTTAGTATAATTTTTGTTCGTAAATATGATACCATGTGGTTGCACACATTCAGTATTTTTGAAATCTTCTCACAATTTTTTGGGTTGAATTGTGGAACAGTTGGTTAGCCCTGTTGCCTCCCTTCAGTTTGACTCCCGAAGGCCTTTCTGCATGAAGTTTTCATGTTCTTCCATGTACATACGTGGGTTTTCTTTGGGTACTCTGGTTTCCTTTCACTGTTAAAAACGTGCGTCTTAGATTAGCTGTCAACAGTACGAATGGTTGTCGTATATGGCCCTGTGATGAACTGAAGACCCGTTCAGCTTGTACTCTCACGCAGTGACAACTAGAGATACGCACCAACTCCCTGCAACCCTGTACAGGATCAAGCGAGTATAGAAAATGGATGAAAAAAAAGTTTCTTTTGACCAACTCTAAAAAAAACATTTGTTTGTCTTTGATCAGCATTTGAATTAGAGACCTAATAAAACAAACTTAATTCAGTCCTGACACTTAAGACCATTCAGTTTAGAAGTACAACAAGAATCAAACAATACCTTTGACATTTCAACTACTTTCTTTTCACATTAAGACTACTCTCTGCTGACCAAGAACTTAGCTAACTGCATTTTAAGCATTTTTAGCAAAAACACTCACCGAATTTGTCCAGTAGATTTTCAGTTTTTCTTCAGAGCTGAGCTCACCCGTGACCATAGTTTTTACTTTATAATTCTTTCAAAATAAACTAGAATAGCAAAAAGATGTTGGGAGTGCTCCAAGTTGTTTCTCTTTTCTTTTTCTTTTTTCCGGGAGGTTTGGCTGGGTGTTAGGTATTCTGTCATAAAAAGCCCC
>JAOXNZ010000210.1:26166173-26178847 GCA_028566095.1 Kryptolebias brasiliensis | reverse complement strand
GTGTTAGGTATTCTGTCATAAAAAGCCCCCCAACTGGAAAAGCACTGTTAGGAAACAGCTTTGTGTCATTATCAGGTGCTGGTGTAAAACAAAAAAGTTTCTGCAACAGTTACTGTAATTTCTTTGAATTTGCCCATTTTCACTAAACTTTGAATATTCAAAAATCTCGCCTCTCCCTAGTATATAACAGATTAGTTGAGCTTTCATTTGAGCGGGTAGGCTTTTAATCTTTTGATCAAGGACTTTTTATCTGTTCCTAGAAATCCAGTGGTTCTAAAGTCTTCACTTCTTATGTTTAAAACAACTCTCATCCCTTCCCCCTTAAATCTGTGGTTTGTTAAAAAAAATATTTGAACCAAAATTTCACGTTTTTCATACCTACCTATTTTGGTTATATCTTCTAATAAACATTTCCTGGAAACTATGTATATAACTATTCCAGTCTGTTTTTGCTTTTATATGTCTGCATGTGTAATATAGTCATAATTATGTTCTTTCGATAGTTACGTCTTACAGAAAACCACTGCATTTTTTACATTTTCCTCAGTTTAATTTTGCTGTCTCTGGAAACAGTTTTGTCCAGGATTAGACACTCGTAAGAGGACTTGGCTAACTCTGCAACTGAGGCTTTTCAGTGACTGGGTCATGAATGTCACCCCATCACATATGCTAGTTCTTTCCACTCCTCTTTCATTTTTAAATCAAATCCAAGTATTTACTGGAAAATGGAAGTGCCTGCTCTGTATATTCCCACAGCTTGTTGCTACTGGCCTTGTTGACCTCATCCTTCGCTGCTTCCCCTATCGTACTGTCCGGATGGGATCCACAGATGCAACTGTTGCAGAGCCTGGGGCCTGGGGCGAGGAGCCAGCCGATCCAACACAACATGACAATTCAAAGCAGTACTCTGTGGCTCCAAGCCTGATGTACCCCACTGTCACTGAGTTGTTGACCTCACATATTTTATGAGGTCTTTGGTGCTCAGTGGGCTGTCACGGCTCATTAAATGCTTTAGGAATGAACTTGCATAGCAGACTCTCTCAGTGATTAATAAACATAAAGAGAGAATGGGTTCAGGCTGAGTTTCTGAGATGAGATGGTTTTCCTTTAATTTTATAGAGGCTTTTAAATATAATTGTTAGCACACATACAGATTCAAGAAATCAACATTTTTCCACAGTTAGGATGGACTGTTTCTGAATTTGAGACAAACTCCTGTTTCAGAAGTTTTTGAAGAAAGAGGAAATGACTAATGTTACTTGTGCATATTTGCTCCATAGTTTATATATAGCTGTTTTTTCTCTTCCCCACCAGAAGTTATTTATAGTTTGTTGGACTGTACATCATTGCTTAATATGCTGCCTGCCAGGCACAGCTGATGAACTATGGGGATTGTTGATGAACAGCATCTGAGAAACCAAACCTCTGCCTCTTTTTGTTGTAGTACTTAAATCCTTCCACAGTAAAACCCATCTGAGTAGAGGTGAGAACCTCACCAGATGACTTTTAAGTAATTCAATTTATTTTTCCAAATAAACACATTCACAATTACATATGGAAAAAAAGCAATACATATTAAGGAGTGATCATATATTTGATAGATGGAGAGAAAATCCTCACAAGCTCTTAAATGTCAAGAGCAATGTCCCAGAGTGGACTTCCCCTTTTGTCTTTTTAATCAGCTAGGAGTATGGCTCTGTTCTTTCTCACCCATCTCCACTTTGTTCCACATCACAGTCAGCCAGTCTGGTCTCAGGGTAGCTTGTAGCAAACCACCACTGCCGTAAGAGGAGGTTCCCATGGCGATGGGGTCGCTGTGGACTATAAATATGTTGACCGGTCAAAGAGCAGGTGAGGACGCCTTAAGCAGCAGTGAGAATTTATCTTGAATTGTTCCCAGGCTCTCTATAGCTGGATGAAGCTGAAAATATCCAGCTTAGCAAGTTATTAGCCCTGAGTTTCAGATACTGTAGTTTGGCTAAATAAATGTACTGAACTAAAGAAGGCTTGAGAAAATATAAAATTATTTCACTTAATTTATCTTTGAATAAAATTAAGACCTATATCTAAAGTTCTAAGTTTTTTATTTGTCTCCCATGGGAGAACTTTAGCTTGGTATAGAAAGGGCACTGCTGTACAACAATAAAAACATTCAAGACAACAAAACGACCACAGAACAATAAGAGAATGAAGATTATAACAATAAAAACATCTAGTCTAGGTATTATGCAACCTAAAGAGAAACCTATAGAAGAAAAATGGGATAACCAAACAATATATTCTGATTTACTCTTTGGAAAACTTTCACAATGTTTGCTCCAGAAATTGTCCGAATATTTTTTCCTGAGGTTAGCAAAGCTCAGGCAGTTGCTATTGTATAACTTATGTAGTCCTATGTATGTTTTGTTGGTACATTTACAAATTAGTTGTGATTACTCAGCAAAATTTAAGTGAGTCAACAATAAAACGTCATCAGGCATACATATTGAACTTATGTTAATTCTGAACTTTGGAACTAAATTGAAAGCCCTCATAATTGATGTTGATTAAACATTGTTTTTCCTACCAAGATTGATACAGAATCTATGAGGATGTCATTCAAAAGTCAGTTTGAGTGATGTGTTGATTTAATATCGTAACAATGTTTTCTTAGAAAATTTCAATTCAGCTGTCATCTAAAATGCATTCTACATTAATTTTTACCTACTTCAAAATTCAGGCATATTTATATCCTGAAACCTTTTTTTGTGTGTATTACCTTTCTAAGGGTTTATTCTAGCTTAATACATTAAATAACAAAAATAGATTTATTACTCAGATTTAATTTAAGAAATGTAAAATAACATCTAAAATTTACAATGTTTTCTTATTAGATAGTAAATAATATTTGAAAAATATGATGAGGTGAATGTAAATGTTTTTTCAGTCTATCCTGTTGTTTTGGTTAAAAAACACCCACCTGCTGGTAGAACAGAACTCCCAGATGTTATGGTTAAAATAACCTTAAGAGCTCTAGCAGGCTTGAGTTAAAAAAACATGAGGCACAGAACTTTGGTTGTTTTATATATTTTTGTAGAGACCACTCTACTGTCTCGGAGGGCTATGTGAATTTTCAGGGCTGTTTACCACACTGTACTATCCACTGATTTACCCAGTCATACAGCAAATACAGAACTCAAATACTCCAATAGTTTGGCAAAGAGGTTTTTTTTTTTCCTATAATACTTCTAATTCTGCTCATGAATAAGTAATAAGGAGGCTTGAGACACACATACAAGACACATGCACCTGCTCCTGTATGGTCTCTGCTGTTGTACAAACACACATAAACCCACACCCACTCGCAGAGAATCTCATTCTCCTCCCTTTTATCCCCCCACCCTCATTTTTTTTCTGATTGCAGCCGCAGGGGGTAGACAGTTAGGTGAGATGGTGCTGAATCTCTAATGTCCCAGCAATCTGTTTGCAATTTGAGTTAATGTTGCACAAGCTTGCATTGTTTTTAAATCACACTTTTATAGAGACATAGATTTCTCTTCACTGTTATTATGCAGAGTGTTGGGGTGTAAATAATATTTTCAGTGCTCATTAAAGTGTCATTCAGATCCCTGGTTTTAGGCATTCTCTACGCACAATGGTGCACATTAGTTATTTATTTCTGACTTTTTCTCACTGGGGTCAGTGAAAGGTCTGAGAAACCTTCTCAATAATTAAAGACGTTTTCTGTAATGCGACAACTCTTAGTGTCCACAAACCACTTTCCTCTGAGGTGTTGAGTGATGGCTGTGGAAAGGGGAAATGAAAGCTGCCAGATGTATGTGATACTGTGTCTGATGGTGTTTGAAAACACTCCACGTGGTGGTGAAGTTTAAAACACTACAAGATAGCAAACAGAAAGTCTTGTATCATTATGAAGAACGAGTTAAGAGAGTCACCTTATATCTTCTTTCTGTTTGTCATGTTTCCATCACTTTGTGCACAAAATAATGATGGAGATGGCGAGAGAAGGACTGGGATATGATTCCAGGTGATCCACCAAAGGAACTCTTCAGTTTAAAAGAGAACATAAATGGTGAGTTGCTATTCTTAAAAACTTAATCAAAAGTTGGCAACTCAGGTTTTTGTTTTAGTTAATGTAAAACAATTATAAAAGAGTGTTTGCCTGATTAATATTTTTTGTCACCATAAACATCAATCTTAAAAATGTGTTTTTGATAACTAAAGATATTTTAGATATTTTATTACCGAAAGAGAAACAGGAAGGACATTTTTTAAGAGTTGTTAGATAAAAATAAAATGCCACATTAGCTAGTTCTGAATTGAAAAATCTCCTCAGATGGAAACCAAAACATCTTCTACTATAATATAGAATTTCAGTTGCTTTGATTTTAAACTTGATGACTGAGAATCTACACCAACATTTGCTTTACCCTGATTTGTTTTTTTTTTTTTCAACAGAATATTTGCCATGCTACATGGGAAGGCTCTGAACTCCTCCCTGGTCTTCTTCCTCATTCTCATCATCATAGCAGCTGTTCATGGTCACTCATATCCCCAGTTTTCACGCAATGACACTGAATTCCAGCACCTGGTGCTCCACCCAGACCCGGCTGTGGGCACAGTGTATGTGGGGGCCAGGGATCACCTTTTCCAATTGGATGGATTAGATGGATTCCGGCTGGAGCAAGAGGAGGCCACCGGTCCTGTGAGCGACCACAAAAGCTGCCTTCCTCCTGTCACAGAAAGCAACTGCCCTGCAGCCAGAAGAACAAGTAACTACAACAAACTGCTTCTGGTGAACCCAAAGGCATCAGAGTTGATCACCTGTGGTAGCGTCCACCAGGGCACCTGTCAGAAACGTAGCCTGAAATCTATCAAGAAGGTTCTCTTTTCCACTGAAAGGCCTGTGGATACGCAGTATGTTGCAGCCAATGATCCTTCAGTGTCAACTGTGGGGTTGGTGGTGGACCTTCCGGACAGTGTAAAGACAGTAATGTATGTTGGTCGAGGATATACTGCCAGCCACCCACCCATTTCCACCCGCCACCTTTCATCAGAGCCTTTCTTTTCCTGTGAGGAGACAGCTAAGCTGGCTGTAGCTGGACGTTTGTCAGAATACGACCATCACTTCGTAACGGCGTTTACACGGCACTCACATGTGTACTTCTTGTTTTACCGCCGTGATCTCAAATCTGTATCAAGGGAGTACCGGTCTTATGCAGCCAGGGTTTGCCTGGAGGACACCTCCTACTACTCATATGTGGAAATTCCTCTTGTGTGCAGATCACCGTCTTTTCCTTTCAGGAATTATAACCTGCTTCAGGCAGCTCAGGTACATTTATGGGTTGTGTCAAAACATTATGGCTACATTATGGTTTAACATTCATTTTGTTCTTTGCAGGCCATGAAAACATTAGGTTGTCAACTACTGTTAGTGACTAATAGAATCCAGTCTTATACTCCAAGTGGTTATGATGTTTATGCTCTTTTTTCCAAATGATTTAATTTTATGAGTGCTTGCAGATAGTTAATTTAAAAGGAGTAGTTGTTCAGAATACCATTTAAGGTCTTGATGCCCACAGTTTCAATAGTGTGCATGAATCGCAGTCATTTTTTTTCCACACATGGAGATCACATCAAAATTACACTGATGTTTTCCTGCCTGGAGGTTTTCTCACTTCTTTATTGCAACAGGTGGGACAAGGTGCGGGCTTGCAAGGCGAAGATCTGCTGGGAGTCTTCTCCACCCACATCAGCTCAACAAACAGCAGTCCCTTGGACTCCTCAGCTTTGTGTGTTTTCTCTCTGGATGAGCTCGACAAGCACATCAACTCCACCCGTGACCTTTGCTACACCAAAGATGGGTTGGTGGAGGGCAGAGGGAAGGTGGCCTACATAGAGTATGAGGTCAAGTCCAGCTGTGCTAACCTGCCTTTGGTAAGGATGCAGGAGAAAATTATTTTGAAGCTGAAAAGCAAATATTTTGAATGTCATGGACTTTGAAACTATTATCAGAATTATATGCACACAGCAGCCTTTAAACTACTCCTCCTTCCAGAGAAGACAGTTTTGTTTTTTGTTTTTGTTTTTTTGCTTTTTACTGCTATTTGTCTATTTGGAGCAGGGATACAAGACTTACAGTAGATACATTAATGCTCTATATCAAGAGAAGTAATGCCTGCACCTTAGCTATATTGACTCACTTGGCTTAAGTGTTTATCATAAGGTAAAACAAATGGAATGCACAGCCAAGTAACAAGGAAAGACTGGGCTGGCACAATTAAGATGAGTAATGGATGGAAGTCTAGTAATGAGGCTTCTTTTGAAAAGCCCTGAGTTCCCAGATGCCCGAGGAGTAGCTTTGCCCAGCTGCAGCGATCCAGAGACTGTCTCCACTGATCTGCAGCCGCTCAGGTTCCCTCAGCCCTCAGAACCGTTTAATGGGATCGTTAGAGATCAATAAAGAAAACCAACCCTGAATCATCTGTTCTGCAGGCTAATGAGCTCTGACAAGAAAAGACAAGAGTTTTTTTTTTTTTTTTTTTCTGCTGAAATAGGAGGACAAAGACTGAGAAGGAAAGCAAGGGGGAGGGAACTAAAACATGGGAGTAGAAGGAAGATTGTAGCACAGAAACTGACAGGAGGAAAATGGGGCACTGAGTGAAAAAAAGATGAAAGAAAGAAGAGAGCTTTATTAGACCACAATTTCTCTAACAATGATAAGCCATCTTATTTTCTCCATAAACTGAAAAGACTAAAAATTTTACAATTTGAGATCTTAAAGCAAGAGAAAAATATTTGAGAAAACAACCTCTACTTTAATCCATTATGTAATTTTCTTAAACTTAATAAAGATTTTGAAGCTCTATTGCGTAATAGAAGCGAGAACTTTTTCGTCTGGAGTGTTTTTCGGCACAAATTTATTTTACAAAAACAATCTTTCGAAATGGATTGTTGTATTTAACTAGAGAATTGCATATTTTTGTGAAAATGCACTATGATGATTAGTGCTGAATGACTGAATGAGTTGTTGAAGCTAAAAGAAGCAGAATAAAAGCTGAAAAGAGCAAATTTCTAGCTAAAAGCTAATTGTAGTACAAGGCTTGCTAAAAGTAGCAAATTGCTAATAAAAGTTAAAAGTAGCTAAACATTAGCTAAAAGCTAAATATAGCAAAATGCCAGCCAAAATCTAAATGTAGCAGAATGGCTAGCTAAAATTAACAAAACACTATATTAAAGCTAAAAGAAGCAAAAGGCTAGTCAAAATATTAATATAAATGTGTTGAAAAGCTCTTGTATTTAGTGTATTTACTCAATCTTCTGATTGAGCTGAATGTTTCAGTATATGAAAGGCTAAAATAGCACAAAGTGTGAAGAAGTAGTAGTTAGACTTTGTGAAGAAAAATAAAAGAAAAAAAGTGAAGTAAACTAAAAAGCAAAAAACCAATAGCGTGATTGCTGAATCGGAATTTACAATAATGACCTAAAATAACAACAGTAAAAATTGTGTTTATGTTCCAAGTAACTAAACTTTCCATCCTGTCACATGTTTTTAGAATACCTTGAAGGCATACACATGTGGCTCTGACCACACCCCCAGTCCCATGGCAAGCAAGGACGCGCTGGAAGCCATCGCTGTGTGGCAAACTTCAGTCGCCCATCTCACTGCTGTGGCTGTCAGTGTCAGAGAGGGACACAGCATCGCCTTCCTGGGAGACGCCAGAGGAAATCTTCACAAGGTAGTTGACCTTCCCTAGCATGCACACGGTGGAAGGCAGTGAAAGAACCCTGACTCATCATGATTACCACTGAAACAGTTAATCCATGAGTCAGTTAGGGAGTGTTCTAATCTTTCATACTTTGCAGTTTTGTGAGTATTAGGGCTTACCTAATGCTCTGTCTGTACAACCTGACAGCACTGTCTGGTTGTCTGTCTTACAGCAAAACAAAGGTACCTTACCTCACACACACACAAAAAAAACATTGGACTTCAGTTTCATGGATCCTTTGTTTAATCTGTTGCTTTTTTTCTACATCCTCACCATAGTCTTACACAGCCATATGGAAGATTCTCATCATACCTTCACTTGCAGTGTTCCAATATACACAGACTAGCATACCACAGTGATCCCATGCTTTATCGGTTTGCTTTGTGTTGTGCAGGCTGTGATTCGTGGAAATATGGTGCCTTTTTTACTTCATGATTGAAAGGAGTGAAAACTGAAGTTGTCACAACTTTTTCTTAAAGTCTTGAGTGCTGCTTTTTCTCCCTGAAAAGAGAAGAGTAACACTATTTTTTTAGCAGTATTGTCAGAGATGTTTGCATGACAGGATCAAGATAAGAGGATTGTAGACAAAACTGTGCTGTGATGTTTTCTTCTTTTAGTCTGTGTGTGGGAAAGAGTGTGAGACATGGGGCTCGACTTAAAACTTTAAGATAGCAGATCAAAGCAGTATTACTGTACATGGAGCCTGATACATGCTATTAGAACAGGATTATTGTATCACGAGAAATCAAATTCCACAGTATCTAGATACAAAATAGAATTCAACATTTTGGAAATGCTCTTGTAGGGTTTCTCGCTAGGAGTTAGTTGAGAAGATTATACCAGTCTCATGTTGCTATGAAGCTAGAGCTACAATATGTTTAGTATTTCTGAGAAAAGCACTAGAAACTTGAGTTGGAACAGCACTTCAGACAGCCCTTTTTGTTTTGATTATTTGATTAATAAAACAAAATTTCAAAATGACAAGCCTTTAGGAATTTGTTTGCTTGAGTCACTCTGCAAACATTCTGGAATGATAAACTAATATTTACAGGATTGCCTGCCACCATGAAAAGCAGACAATTAAATCTTTCAGTCAAACCACTGGATGGATTTTATTTAAATTCTCTGAAAGAAATCATTCGATGTGCACCTACAACTGATTAACTTTTGGAGTCAACCCATTTCAAAATAGCCGCCACAACTAACTGATACTTACAGATAATGAGCTTAATTAGCATGTGGTAGTAGTTGAGACTCATCCCCAACACATTCAAAGTGCTAACAGACTGCAAGATCTTTGTTCAGCATAGGCATGCAAGGCGGTGGGCGATATGCATTCCTTCAAGCATTGCAGCTTTCATTGCTTTTTGCAGTTTGGAAAGAGACAGATTATTTTATTAATTCTAATCCTGGCTTTAGCTTAATAAAAACACTTACTTTAAAACAAGCAGAGGCCTGCAATAAATTAATTTAGCATTAACATTAAATAACATTAAATTTAAATTAGAGAAATGATAAATAAAACACAGTCAGTGTTAATGTGCACTGTTGAAGATTAGAAGGGACAGATAAAATATTAAATATGACATGTAAAACAATAGTTATCGCCTAAAGGTTTTTAGGTCACTAATCATTGCGAGCAACTTCCTTTACCATTATGTGTTGAGTGCATCCTTCTAATGGGACAACAGATCCTCTATTCTATTTGCAGTGATTTCATTAAGATGAGGTAACATGAGAGTTTGAAGGTCTGGGAATCACTTAAGCCAGAGGTGTCTTCCTGTGTTTCATATTAGATTTGACTGTTTGATAATCACATTTATGGCCACTTCTGCTACGATCCTGTGCAAGTGTAATTTGATTTCTGTTTGAGCTGGAAGATAAGGAAGGTAGTTATTTTGCATTATTTTTCTTTTTTCTTGATCAAATGTTACATTTGAGTTTTGGATATCCAAACTCCCTTACAAAAACTGGCTTTTATTCTTTTTGATGAAAAATAACTTCAGTTCCGGTAATATTTGTTAAAGTTGTATTAAATAAACCAAAATGTTTTCTGTTCTTCTGATGTTATTTTCCAGGTGTACCTTGGTAAGGATGGTGTCGTTGAGGTATATGCTAACTCCATGATACATCCCAACTCCCCCATCAACAGCGACTTGTTACTCGATCAAAATGGCTCACACATCTATGTCATGACCAGAACTATGGTAAGGCCTCAAAATGTGCATTTAGGGGTAGTTATTTATATGTGTTATATTTAAAATGCCCAGCAGATGTATAAACAGACGCAGCTTTGTTCCTATTCAGCCACCCATCCAGATGTCTTCATAAATGAGAATGAACATGGCTTGTCATCCTCCAGACAATTTATAGTTTGTCATAGGATTTTCATGCTTTGATACTTCCTCAAGCTGTGTGTCCCTCAAAAAATAAAAGAGGCAAAGAAGTAAATAGAGAGGCCAGCTGGCAGCTGGGGTCAAAAGTCACAAACCCTACTGAGATGGGCAAAACAGTCAGCAGGAGGTGTAAGGTCAGACATAACAATAGTATTGATCATCAAAAGTGGCCTGCATTGTGTTGGCACACTCCCTACAGAGTGTGTGTAGGAAGCTGTTGATGGTGATAAATGAATATGAGAAACTGCAAGTCTGTACTCAGACCATGAGACATTATAGTCTTAATTAAAGCTGGAGGGTAAGTTAAATTTAATATTTCAAACAAAAAAAGTATTATTGCAAGCATTGCATTTTTGATAAAAGTAACAATAGTATCTAATGAGCAAACAGTTTATTTTCAAGAATCAGACATAATATAATATCTGTAAATGTGACAAAAGCCAAATTTACATTATTAGTTTTAAAATAAATCTGTTGACCTTTTAAGTTAAAAGGTTATAAATGAACCTGTTTGTTGGCACACTTACAACCTATAAACTCTGTGCAGTGACTTTGTCAAGATTGTTTATTCTGCCATGTTGGATGGAAAAAGACTGCAGTGTATTGCATACAGCTACTTGCAGCTGCACTGGGATTTTGCGCTTTAGGATGGAGGAGGTGAGGGACATGAGTGATGTGAAGGATGTGGGTGCGTTCAGTTGGTAGGAGCAACATATCTGGGTCCCAATTGTGTCTTGCTGGTATTTGAAAACAATGGAATGGCAGGTTTGGTTTGTCTGCTTGATGATTTGTGGAGTCTGTTGTTGAGCAGAAGAAAACTATTTTCTGATTTTAGTGGTAAAATTAAGGAAACCACAGAACATCACAATAAACAAGAAGGAAGCTTGCTGTACAACATGGGAGATAGACACAGATCAAGTGATTGTCTGATGTAAAGCTGCACAGATTCTACAGTTGTAGTTTAATTAGCTATACCCAGTTCATGTGCAGCAAACTAAAAAACAAGTTAGCCAGTAAAAATAGGGCCAATTTTAAATAAAATAGAAGCGTTGGCATTATACAAGCTTATCAGGCTAATGAACACTGGCATCTTTATTAGCTATTAGAAAAAAAGTTGCATTACATGTAGGCTACTCAGTTGTACATGCACTAATATTTTCAATATAGTGAGCCATCAGGCTGTCATTACCTAAATATCTAGGATATAAAAAAACTCCTAAAGTTAATGGCTAGATAATATAGCTAACAATTTTAACAAAATAATTTAGCTAGCAATTTTGGGAATGCTATTAACTAGTAAACTTGAAATCTAAATGTTGCCAGATTACTTTACTAATGAGCTGGAAAATAATCTTTAAGTTAACTTAAAGCTTAGGTTAAGCAGTAATTAAGTAAATAACATCTCAGTTAAGTTAATTAGTTCACTTAATTTATTACAAGAAACTCTTAAATGACAGAACTTTTAACTTTATACATCATGAAGGGAAGTTGTCATTTTAGTAAGTTTTAGTAAGCAGGGGGGAACTGGTCCTTTAAATAGTGAGAAGGAGATGTGTTTTAGTAATGTGCTGAGTGCTCTTCTTGTTTAGATGATGAGGACCTGTTATGCACTTCATTTGCCACCACAGACAGATGAAAAATGTTTAGTATTCCAGTGGGGTCTCCTCCATTTGCCAAATACAGAAGAAAATAAGATTTTCAAGGTTTTTAAAAGAACAAATTAGGGTCATGCTTGTCCTTAAGACACTAAAAGTTTCTGCAGAACTTTGATCCTGTGTCAGAAAACACATTAGGGAACAGCCAAAACAAACTATATTTATTAAGGATTTATATAAACATTTGCTTTTCTTGCAAGTCTTCCAATAAGTTTTGACCATTTTTGGTCTGAAACAGTGTAAACATTTGGCCATTTTCCATCATTTTTTGAGAACCAAACTGATATAATTACTGTGGATTGAGCTACCAATATAATCTGTGCTGTCCCCAGTCCCTTTCTGAATTAGCTAGCCCATGCATTTCCATAACAGTCAGGCAAATAGTTTGTTACCCCTGCAAATTCCAAGCTTAGAGAAGTCATGACAGCATTGACAAAAAAAAACATACTTTTTGATGGATGTAGTTTATAGATAAGTTGGAAGCAGACCTAGAGTAGCTTTCTTTTGTTCAGTTGTTTAAATGAGTAATGCATGTTTATCTATGTTGTTTTAGTGAACATTTATGAGTAAAGTATTAATATAATTACCTCTGCAGCCATTTAAGATCTTGAAATTGCTTAGAATGAATTGACAACATAACAACATGACAACATGTTTCAAATAAGTGTCACCTGCATGGATCTCGCTGTAACATATTTAACCCTCTAAAACTGTAGGTGTTTCAGTAAAATAAGCAGAAAGGTCCTATATAGCTTGATGCATTAGTAACATCACCTCTTGTCGATATTTTGTTAAAACCCACAGTTTTGATTATTGGTGAGGCTTATTGACTTTTAATTGACAGGACTGGCTGT
>JAOXNZ010000210.1:26140514-26166073 GCA_028566095.1 Kryptolebias brasiliensis | reverse complement strand
TCCGTTCTCCAGAAGCTCATTAAGGGGCATCCAGGAGGACAGCGCGTCAATTGGCAGGACCCTCCAGCCTCCCCTGGTTCTTATTTCAAAAGGATAAATAATCTTATGTTTTAAAATTTCCAAACAAATAAAAAAAGTGGAGAAAGGACTTGAAATAGTAGAAAGCTCTTCAGGATGTGGCACAGTAATAAAGCAATGAACATCCAGCGGACTCGTTTATAAATCAAATTTAAAACATTGCGGTTGGAAATCAAATTAATCCAAAAACACTCTGAGGTCTTCAAAAATCAGACTTCTTTGATTTGCTAACCACACAGTTATTGATTGGCTCTCACACAGAGGGACCTGACTAATCATTGCTTTACTCATATTCATGCTTGAGATTTTGGCCAGTGAGGGCCCAAAATGACAAATTTAAATGCTTTAAAGCGATATCTGCCTTATTAAGATTAGAAAATTGTTTTAATTACTAACATCATTATCTGTCATTTTCAGATTGAGAAGCGTCCGGTTGCAGAATGCGGAGATCACTTAGACTGTCAGTCCTGTCTGTCTGCCAGAGACCCTTACTGCGGTTGGTGTGTCTTAGAAGGACGGTGAGTCTTCATGCATTTGTGGATACATTTTCTCTGCTTGTTGTTACAGCTTTGACTCTCCTATCTTGTAAAATTTCTGTGATATTTCAGGTGTGGCCAGCGGTGGGAGTGCCAGCGAGGATCTTTGCAGGGTCAGTGGTTGTGGAGTTTCAACCAGACACAGCAGTGCCTCAGCATCCAGCGCCTCAATCTCTACAACATCAGCCGCGGAGAAAAAACAGATGTAATACAGAGATTGGCAGAATGGATAAAATATGCACCAGAATGTTTTGCAGCATATCACTTGTTGTCCTCTATGACTTCATCTATTGCATAGAGTTATAGCTCTACAAAAATCTGGAACTAAACTCTAAATGGGTACTGTCAAAAAGCAACATTAGATTAACTGCTTCTTTTTTTTGTTGTCCTGTTCTTCTCTTGTTTTTTCTTAATTCAGATTGCATTGTCAGTAGAGGGCCTCCCTAATCTTAAACAGGGAGAGGCGTACTCCTGCTTCTTCCAGGACACAGAAACTCCTGCCTTGCTCACTACCACTGGTGTGATCTGCTCCACCCCTGATGCCAACAGTTTGCCCCCCATTGGCCCAGGAGATGGTCAGTGTTCACTCTTTAATTAATTCATTTTAAATGCTAAAAGATTATGCCAAAGCATTCATTTTAAAGAGGTGTTTTTAAAGTTTTAAAAGTGCTTGGAATCTGGATAAATTGCTTAAAATGCTAAATAAATTGCTATCTAATTAAACTGATTGCCTTTCAAACAGCAATAAAGATTTTAGTTGTTTTACTTTTGACATAAACAGCTAAGCAAGCTTTGCGACCCCTCTGAATCTGTGTGTGGTGCTGTATAGCAATCTTATTTTTAAATTTGTCTCTATGTTGTTTTTAATCACCCTTTAATTTAAAGGGTACAGTGGTTGTGCTGGTAACACAGCAGAAAGTGTTTCCTGCCATCTGCTATCAGACTATTTATTAGGCAATAATGCAACAGGCAAATCTATATGATGGTACATTTTTGAGGTACTTGCGTGTGTTTTTAACCCTCTATTTGTTTTGAATTATTTTAACCACAGTTTATTCTTCCTATGCATGTTTTATTGCTTTTCATAGCAGACTTACTTATCTTTGGCACATGAAGAGGAGAAGCTGCTGTAACTAATTTCCTGTACAGGATTATTAAAGTTTCTGTTTATCTATGAACCAATAAAGAAGGCTTGAGCAGCTGACTGCCTTCTCCAAAGACTAATGCATATATATCAATCATATTTAACAAAATATTTGCAATTTTAATACTTTGTCAAAATCAAGTTTCACATTAAAAGTTTCAGATCTAATGTCAAATTTAAGATCAGTCACGTTTTGCAACTTTGATCGTTTTTCACTTCTCATAAGATAAATCACTTCTCTTAAGACAATATCACAACCTAGAATTTTGGTTGTTTAAAATAAAATAACATCCTATTTACTGTGATAAAGTGAAATTGTCTTCCTTACTATATTTACACAGTTTAACCGCAGTAAAAGCTGGAAACTCACTTGCTTGAATTCAACTGCTTGAAAAGTGTTTGATTTTCACTTTGGAAAAAGTATTAACATTCTTGTTAATTGTAGAAAATCCCTGATATTTTTCATTTAAGGGCAGTGGTTGTTGTTAAAAAAATATCTGGCTCAAGATTTCTTTTTAGCTGATATTTAATCAAGTTAGTTCTATATCTTTTACTTTCCACACAAACTATTGTGATTGGTCTAAAGTATTTATACTACAAACAGAAAGAACACAAAACGATAACTTCTGGCAATAAAAAGTACTACAGTATAATCATATGTTGATATTAATGTTATTAATGTGATCATTTGAAATCTGACAAAGGGTTTTGCTCTCATAGAGTTTGTGATGGTGACGTTGTCGCTGCGTTTCATTAACGTGACCGTAACAGAGACAGAATTCACCTTCTACAACTGCAGTTTGGTCCAGGAGCTTTCCGGGCGCAGACCGTGAGTACTCACCTGTGACATCACACATATCATTTCTCATGTTAGAAAATCAACTACAACATGTTATGAACACATTACAAGTAACTGATGAGCAAGTTCACAGAATATTATTTAATGATTGTGCCATTTCAGGTGATTTGCACTTTTTTGATTGTTGTTTGGGACTTTTCCAACATTTAGACTGTTACAAACTTTTCTCTTGATCTTGTTGTTTTGTCTGCTCTCTTGTGTACTCTCCCAGATGCCAAGGGTGTGTTAGCAGTCGCTGGGGGTGTAATTGGTGTATTCATGAGCATGTCTGCACACACAAACACACCTGCAGCCAAGGAGTCACCATCTACAACCAACATGTGAGTCATTATGAAGTCTGAAAACTGATATTTCTTTAAACTGAATTGAGAAATATTTGAATTGACATTTCAGGGGTTTTATTTTATTACAGAAGATTTTCAAGCTGTAGGTTTACCTTTTAAGGAATTTAAAATACTAATTTGAGCATCATGTTGTACATAGGTTCATGCATGTACTGTCTATTTTGTTTGATTTCATTTGTTTTTTCTTTTTTTATTTAAATGATATCATTCTTGAGTTATTTCTTACTGTTTTTTGCATATTCTTTTTGTTTTGCCTAATTTTGTCTTCCCACTGCTTTTTTTCTTGTCCCCTCTTCTCTTTTGTTTGTTTGTTTGTTTGTTGTACTTTTGCTTCTCCATCATCAAGTTCAAACCATTACCGCCAACCATCCCACCACCCACCAGAAAATCTACACTATCACCTTCTTCTGTTCTGACTCCTCCAACAACAACCACTACAACACAGCCACCACCCACAGAGACATCTGCCCACACCACAACAGCTGTTCCCTCAACTACAACAACAGCAACAACCCCCATCAAGCCTAATATTGAATCTACCACACCAGCTACCCTCTCTACAACTTCCCCTTTTGTCAGGATCTCCACCCAAGCCAGCACCACTCACACTGATGCCAACCCCACAGATGTAGAGAGAACAACAAAGGTAGCTGTAAGTGGCTCTTCAGAGGATGAAGATCTCAACAACTTAAATATCACAGTTGAAAATACCCACACTACATTGCCCAACACCACTAGTGGCCATGTAGAGTTTCACCTGAGCGTTTTAAAGCCATCTGGTGAAGCAATGGGCTCCTCTTCTGAGATAAGTTCAACTACTTCTAGTGAAGTGGCTCCTTTAATAGACCTCTCCATCAGTGCCAATAAGGAGGCCATTCCTCAGGCCACTCCTGAGGAGAATGTCCCACCTCCAAGGCTGCATAGGTCGGGGAGGCCAGAGGAAGAGACAGACTCTGAAATGGTTCCATCTGTTGCTCATTCTCCCGTCTTTACACAATCACCTGAAACACTTGCCGACATTGACTTTGAATCGCCAACAAACCCCCAGTCGGATTCTTCTTCTGAGTCTTATATTCTGGTGAGTGCAGAGGACACATTTGGAGCTAACACAGAAATGTTAAAGTCACCACAAGAAACATGCTTTCTTGGCAAGAGTAAGAAGAAAATATAAGTAAAACATTCATATCTGTCTGTTGAAAATTAAACTCATATTAGTAAATGGTTAGCTTGCTTAATTTAGCATAAAAAGTGGAAATAGTGGGAAGCCATCTCAAAAATTTATATCTATCTGCTAACACTTCAGAACTGCTATTAATTTACAAGTTATATCTTACTGAATTAATTTAGTCAAGATAGACATCCTGGCCTTTATAGTGAAATAGACTTTAATTCTGACCAGAATAATGAGCTAAAAGCTAGTCTGAGCGGGACCAGGACCGAAGTGGATTACATCCTAAAACAACTCCAGCTGCAAAATTCCATAGTGGGTCATTCAAATTCTATTTTATAAACCTTTTACCTCACCATCAATTTTGCATTACACAGTTATTTACATAGAATTTTGTGGTTATTTGCATGTGCAAATAGCAGCAACTAGCTGTAGAACTTCTGCTGCAATCTGGTACACTTCCTGCAGGAATATCATTTTTTAATTTTTATTACCCTTTATTTAACCAGGCAAGTCCCACTGAGATCACAAATCTCTTTTTCAAGGGAGGCCTGGGCCTGAAGGCAGCCTAACATGCATGATTTTAGCTTATATCATAGTATTTCTACTGGAAAAACCATAAAATGCAAAACTGATAGCAGCGTAAAAGATTATAAAATAGAGTTTGCATGAACTTCTATGAAATTTTTAAGATTTTAGCTGTTTTAAGATGTCAGCAATCTGTTTTGAGCTTGGCTTCCCTTGCACTAGCCATTAGCTCGTCAATATGGTCAGAAAGAAACTTTGTTTCTCCAAACTCAGCTCATTCAAAGCGCTATCTGCAACAAATTATATATTAACTGTTTATAACTTTCCCGCACAACCCCACGGTTTAATTAATCTGAACTATCTCTTTAACATTTAATAGACAGATGTGAAAGGTGTCACTTTCCTCATTTAAGACTCAACAATTACTTTCTTTTTTAAATTGTAAAACTTTTCCTTTGAAATATATTGTTTAATTAAGCCCAGGTGCTTGAATAGAAAACAACTGGACTTAATTTTTTTTGTTTCACCTCCTATCTGTAAGGCTTCTTTTGTTCCACTCAGAACAGAAGTGAAATAGTTTCAAGAGAGAGAAAACAAAGTCCAATTGCCTTCTATTCAAGCACCTGGCATTACCTTGACTGGAATAACTAAGGAATTACGCCCACATTGTTTAATTAACCTGGAAGATAGAAGCTGTAATGTACAGCCGGTCACCGCGGTGTAGTATACTGAGTAACTCACTTCTATTACAGTTAGCTTTAAAGGTTCTCCTCTCCACAAATCCAACCATGACTGACACAAAATCAATGTAATCTCAAACGTGAAGATGCAGCTGAGTAATTTAAGGCATTAACCCGACAGGTTTTATTGACTCTTCTCCTCTCTCCATATCTTTTCAGGTCACCTCTTTTAGTGCTACTCACAAGTAATATTGTTAAGCTAACTCAGCACTTCCTTCTATGAGAAACGGGATAGCTACATTTCCATCTCTAATCCTAATGTTTTACTTGTGCATCTTGTGTTTCATTGCTGGGATCTATGCTCTTATGTTGGTTTTTGTCTTACTTTTTGCGTCCTTTATGCTCATTAGTTTACATTTGTGGAAGAATAACAAGTAGCTTGATTTAAAAATTCCTAAAGGCTGTATTTTGTCTTTGCTGTAACGTGCACATCATTTCATTTGTAGTGAAGACTGTCTAAGAAGCAAGTGTAGTGTTTTGTTTTGGAAGATAAAGAAGCTTGATTATCTTAACACTAATCTTCCAATCAGGTGAAATGGTAACAACTCAGTAGATCTCTTGGCAGTGCCTCTGTGCACATTAATAATTCAAGATTTATTAAAATGAATAAGAAATAACCTTAACCTTTTCTGAAATCCTAGAAGACATATAACATGTAAAAAACATTTTAACTGTCAGTGTTATTAAATGATGCATTCTGTGAGCGTCATTCAGATGTAGCTTGAATATAGATATTTTTTACGATGTTTTACAATGTGTCATCAGGAATGCCCGTGTGTGGAAAGAGTTCAAGATTCCTCTCTCCTCCCAGTCAACGTGGAGAGGAAGATCACATTAGTTGGCCAACACCTGAACCTGTTTAAGGTAATGTAAACATTTGTAACACCTCCTTTCCTCAGCAATGCAGGCCTACATTTAATTCATGTTAATGCAGCACATTTTATATAATCTGTGAATATGGAAATACTTGTGACATAAACCTAATGTAATTTATTTTATCCAGCTAGTTCTTTTCTAAGCATTTGAGTTGACACTGTGATAAAGTAACTATAAAAATGGGATAGGTCAATGACTACAAATTTGGTCAGTGTTTTTAAACATGTTGTGTGCACATTTAGGATGAGACTTTGGACTATGAGTGTGTGCTGGACATCGAGAAACACTCAGTAGTGGTGGAGGCCTCTGTGGAGCCAGATGCTACTTGGCCATCAGTCTACTTAATCACCTGTCAGCCACACCAGGTCAGAAACAATTACCCTTTATATCTTGAAAAAATGATAGGAAGGTTTGATATAAGCGTTTCCTCTCATTGTCTTAGCATATCACATTTAAGGGTGTATGTAAATAACCATAGAAAAGCTTATTTAACAATGATAAGCTAAAGCCTGAACACAGTTATTCATTACGCATTTCAGAAGAACAAGTTTATCTTAAAAGTCAAACAACACAGAAAAAAAGAAAAATACCATAGCTTCAAGAAATGAAAAGAAACCATTAAACAAAAAGGAAGCACAAAGCAATAAGGCATAGCTCATCAAGATGGTAAAGAATTAAATGTTCATGTCTACATTGTTTCAGTGTTTATGTTCATTGAGCTAAACTCTTGAATGACTTGAATGGTTTCACTAGAGGACATAAAGAGTGGTTGTTATTTTTCTAATAAAACAAACAATTACTTTATTATTGCCTGAAGACAAAAGTGGAGCGATCATGTTTTTGTCTGTGTTTGTGTATTCACCTTTGTGTGCTCATTTGTCTTTACCATTAGCAAAATACCTCATGAACCAGTGGAAAGATTATAAGGAAACTCTCAGAAAGTACTTTGTGATTTTTTGATGGTTGCTCAGATAATTAGGTGATTCAATGAATTCTGCCTCTTAGCTGACATTACATTCATTTAGTTTTAGTTGTTGTTTTCATCTAAATCAACTTAAGGAACACATCAGGTGTTAATGTGAGGTATTTTGCAAAGGCCACATAGACAGGTAGACTGGGGAAGGTAGGGATCGACAGCTTCCTTGACCACCCTACTGTTGGTCTGACTCCTAACTACTTCTGTTGTTGCAGTATGTGTATTCCCTCTCAATGGAGGAATACCCTGCTACGATCAATGTGAGGAGAAAAAACAACTTCCTCATTGACAGCGCTGAAGATCTGCATGGTGAGTGCTGTTTATAGTGTGTAGCTGCAAGTCTTTATGTCAGTGTTTGTGTGAGTCTACAATCTCTAACTGCTCACTTTTTTCTGTGTGTAATCAGATTGGCACACTTACTTTCGAAGTAATGTTTAACAGTCTGATTAAATGAATGCATATTGTATATCACACTGCCTCTCCTGTCCTGTTTCAGTGACTCTGTTCAACTGTTCAGTGGGTCGGTCAGACTGCAGCCGGTGCCAAACTGCCGACCCAAAATACGGCTGTGTTTGGTGCGGTGGAGCTGCCAGCTCTCACTGTGTTTACCGAGACTCCTGCACTGCTGAGATCAAACACACCTGCCCTGCACCGGTCATTCACTTCGTAAGAACTTTTTTCTGTGTCTTGAACGCTTTTTAATGATGTCTTTACTTCAAAAGATAAGAAAGAAAGAAAGATTTTTATCACAAAGGTCCATGAGTTAAAAAAATCAGTCAAACGCAAGTTTATCTTGCTGAAAGATCAGCTTGATTTGCATCCAGATTATTTTTCTGTCACATGTTGCTTTCAAGTACATACTGTATGTTGAAGTCAGATTTAAGGAGAGCCTTGAGAAAATTTCCTCTCCTCAACAAATCCTTCAAAAGAGTCTTCTAGACTGTTAATCCACACTAAAATCATTTGTGCAGATATGTGCAAAATACAGTTTTAAAAGAGGTTCACATATCATAACACTCATCTAGCCTTTCCAAACTATATCATACCTTTTCTTTCCTCCACATTTAAGATGCTGCTTAAGATTAGCCATCAAGTTGAGACATGATGAAACTGTTCAGTGAGCTCATTGTGTTTGTTTGAGGCACTTCTAGGAATTTGTACCTGAAGCTGACAAAAGAAAGAGACATGAGTGATGTCATTATATTTAAACTGTTCAGCTATAGAATGAAAATATTTATTTTTTATCTAATTTATTGTGTGAAACCTTCATTATGAAGTAAATTTAGATGTCAACTGTGGATCAGTGTGTTGTAAGAAACAGTACTGTGCAAAAGGCTTAAGTCATTCCTTTTTTTCTTTATATTTTGCTTCCAATTAGACAGACTGTCTTGTAATCTTTTAAATTACATTCATATTAGTTTTCCTAAAATGTCTGCTGGTCTTTAAATATTTTATATTTAAATATATATTTTTGTCAGCTTTTTCATCCTTTTTCTGACCATATCAGACCATTTTCAGTATTCACCTTCACTTTTGAATCCTTCAGGCTTAAAAACGGCTTCTAAACTCAAAGGATGAACCAGAGTTGTGTTGTGTCTGCTATAGGTCATTTTTTACTCCCGACACTTTTTCTTTCATCTCCACTTGTCCGATTTCCTCTTTTTTTTTTAAGCACACACTTTACATTATGTTGACGAGGGTTCAAGAACTTGACAGAAAATGAGTAAAAAAAAAAATAGAGCTAAGGTAAGGAAGAACTTCAAAAGACAAAAATGGAGAAATGAGAATGGGTTTAAAGCTTTGGTGCAGTTTTTATGTCCCACTGTCATTAGCTTTTAGTGCCATCTGACATACAGTACATATCGTATTTGTTGTCTTCATGTGTTTTAGTTGGACCCAGTATCTGGTCCAGTTGAGGGAGGGACAGTTGTGACTATTTCAGGCTCCAACCTTGGTCAAAGAGCTGATGACATCTCGAGCTCAGTCACAGTTGCTGGAGTGCCATGCAGCGTCATCCACAGCAGATATGAAGTGTCCTCGAGGCAAGTTGTCAGCACAATCAACACAAACACACGCTTCATGAGTCTTTTCTAATGGTGGCAGCTGTGGGACGGTTTCTTGCAGGATAGTTTGTGAAACTACGCGCAGTGGAGAGGAGAAGAGCGGTCATGTCTCTGTCAGAGTAAGAGGTGGAGGACTCGGGCTTTCACCTCAAAGTTTCAGTTTTCAGGTCAGTTTCTTTAAAAAAAAAAAATGACAAAATTACTCAGAAAAATCTGTCCAAATTATAAATGTAAATTAAAAAACTTATGATGTATTTGTTTTACTCAACTTTTAAGGTTTTTGTTTGTTTTTTTTTTGCCTTGTTATTTTACCACTTTTGGCTCTGGTCAGTACTTATCTGTCAGATGTCTTTTGGACCTATAGCCGTTTTGGTCAAATCTTTTAAATGTTGTTATGCACGTCATGTGATATTGTGAGATTTCCAGAAATGTGATTGTGCTCAGAAAAAGAACCAATGATTACTATCTGAGAATTTCTCTAAAATGTGTCATAAACGACTATCAGCCACTACCAAATTTTTGTTCAATATCTGTAAATCTGGCTGAGTTATAGCAGTTCTTTTGAGTAGTTAGGTTGCCAGGTTGTGGTAGCCATTTGAATTGGGTTGACTCCAAATGTTTTTCACTTGTAGACTTGCATTCAGTGATTATTTTCTAAGTGTTTCATTAAAATCCATCTTCTGCTTCATGAGATATTTTGATAACTGTACAGACAAACAAATGCCTTATTTAATTATTGAACTGTAAAAATCATTTCTCCAGTCACTTTTCTTGATTTTGGGTCAGTTTCAGACACATCTTTAAATTAAATGTAAGCAATCTGCCTAAATGCTCATAAATGTTGTTATTTATAAAAACTGCTGCCACATTTTGCAACTATGCATGAATGATTAAACATGTATTTTCAAAATAAAGCCATCTCTTGGGCATTTCAATAACCAGTTCAAAGGCAGCAGTTACTTAAAATTCTAGCATGATCCCCCTTGAGCCTTGGTTCAGTTAAAAGTTCACAGTAATCACTCATGGGTGTGGACAGAATCAGACAAACCAGGATCTCACTGAAAGGAAGGGGTATCCCTTGGTATTTTTTAGAAATAAACAAACGCTGAAATTCCTAATTTAAAGAATGTGGTTCAGTAGTGACAAGTCAAATGCAACAGACACATCTGTTTATTTGCTGTTTTCTTTTTAAATGAGCTGCTTTTAAGAAATCTGTCCAATTAAGGAACTAGCACCATCCCTGTGGCTCGTTTTAATTTGATTTCACTTGGTTAAATGTAAGTGAATCACAGCAAGACAATGAAGTAACAACTTGTCTGCCTACTTACTGTATTTTATAATTAATTGTCCCACAATATAAGGAGATTAATTGTTACAGGACATGGCTGTGAGACAACCTTCAAATGTTTCCCAGAATGCCTTGGTGGCTTGTTTTATCTTCCCAATAAATTACACCCTCAGTATTGGCTTATTGATCTGACTTCTTTTTTTTTTTTGTTCTCTGCATCTTTACATCTCATGCTGTAAATGTCTTCTTCTGCTGCTTTTGTCTCCAGAATCCTGTCCTCAGCAGCATCTTCCCTCAGAGGGGGCCCAAAGCGGGGGGCTCATCTCTCATCATCAGAGGGCGGAGACTGAAGACAGGACATCCCAGAGAAGTCAGCGTCTTAATCGGGGGAGTTCCTTGTGTGGTGTAAGTGTCCCAAAGGGGCAATTTTTTTTTTGTTTTTGTCAGAGCTGTTAATTTGGTGACAAATTCTGATAAAATTTATACATTAAAAAAACTTTTATGTACAGGCTCAATATCCAGGAGGATCAAATAAGGTGTCGGACCAGAGGCAGCAACAGAACAGGGGTGCATAACATCACTGTGCGCTTTGGTGGAGCAGAGCGCCATCTGGAGGGATCAGTGTATCATTACACCCCTAACCCCAACATCACAAAGGCTGCACCGTCCAGAAGCTTTTTTAGGTGAAGTGCTGGACTACAGGTGGTGGAGTGGTGGGCCCAAGTAGAAAACTAGTTACTAACATTTTATAAATATAATAAATCTCTTTGCAGAACTTAAAATTTTAAAGTTACCACATTAACAAAAGATAGAATATCAAGTTTAATATTAATACAATCTACAATCTGTTACATGTAACAGCTTTGTCAATGAAGCATGTATGTTATGTATGTATTTAGTATTGAACAAAATCTTTAAATCAGAAGATACAATTTGTAGTCACAGCCTTGTTTTTTTGTTTTTTGTTTTTTTATTAACTTACCTCTTCAGAGACCTTGAACAGAAACAGCAAAAAATATTTATCTCCTTACCTGTAATCTGCAGGTCATGAGCATGTTTTTTTATTTAAGTAGTTTGAGATGACTGATAAAGTTTTGTGATGCACGTTGGTCCTGCAGTGGAGGCAGAATCATCAGAGTTTCTGGTCACAACCTGGATGTTGTCCAAGAGCCGAAAATGAGAGTGACCCTCAGTCCTCCTGATGCTCTCCCTCCCAGAAGGAGAAGGAGCATCAAGAAGAAGAAAGAAAAACATCTGAGTGGAGGACATGATCACATCGGTCCACTGAAAAGGTGGAGGAGGATTGTTCCAGAGGCAAAATGTCCTGAGGGGACACTCTGCTATGACAAACATGTAAGTTACGTGAGTGTTAACAAAAATTATAGCGTTTTTCATATTCTGTGTACATGTTAACAAACATTTAAACCAACTGATCTGTGCATTAAAGCTTCCTTTTATCTCATTCAGTATGAATCACACTGCACAGTGGACAGCTCCTCTCTCATCTTGTGTCCAACTCCTGCTGTGGGTCTAGAAGCCAGAGGAGCAAGAGTTAAAGTTCACTTCTTGTTGGACAGCCTCAATTTTGACTTCAGCACTGTGAGTACCGAAGCTTTCAGCTATGAGCCCAACCCCAAACTCTACAAGCTGAACAAGAATGAATCAAGCAAGCCGTACCACCACAAACCTGGCAGCATTATCTCTGTTGAGGTGAGATCCAGTGATCAAATCTACTTGATTTATTTTTATGTTTATGTTCAGACAGGGTTTATTTAACCTTGTAATTTTTGCAGCAGAAAAGTGTAAAATCATGCTTCTGTTTTAGGGAGAGTTCCTGGATCTTGCCATGTACAAGCAGGAGGTGGAGGCTCGGATTGGGGAAGGTTTGTGTTTGGTGAAGACCCTGACACACAACCACCTGTACTGTGAACCACCAGCCCAGCAGCCTTCTGTCACAGCCAGCAGGAAGCAGGACATCATGGACAGTCTGCCTGAATTCACTGTAAGTTACAGTTACACATAAACTGCTTCCGTTTTTTAATATAAAATTAGTGACACAAACCAGCCCTAGTGGATGGTTTGTACAACTGGCCACATGCGATTTCTAATTTTGACTCAAATCTGATCAAACTGATATGAGCAGTAATGAGTTAAACTTAAACTGTTACTAAAAGCCCTTTTAAATGAATGGTTTATAAATGTGTCTTCCAGGTGAAAATGGGAAATCTAAATTTCTCCCTGGGTAAAGTGCAGTACGACAGCCAGGCTCAGTCTACGTTTCCTCTGGAGGCTCAGGTGGGAGTTGGAGTTGGAGCCTCCATAGTGGCTCTCATTGTACTCATCATAGTGCTTATATACAGGTAAACAGAAAGATGCACAGTATTGTCGTAAAACACTGCAAAAATAATTTCCTACTATAAATTGGTTCAGCTTTATGTTTTTTTACCTAAACATGGTCTGTATGTCCCTGCTGTTTGTTAGGAGAAAAAGCAAACAGGCCATGAGAGACTATAAGAAGGTACAGATCCAGCTTGAAAACCTGGAGACTAGTGTCAGGGACCGCTGCAAGAAGGAGTTCACAGGTAGAGTCCAGGTTCTGATGCTAACCTCCCTCAGAATAAAATTAGTAACTAAACTGAAACCCTTATTTTTAGATCTGATGACAGAGATGATGGACATGTCCAGCGATTTGGTGGGTTTGGGGATTCCCTTCCTCGATTACCGAGCATATGCAGAGCGTATTTTCTTCCCGGGTCACCAGGAGTCGCCACTGAGACGAGACTTGGACGTTCCAGAGAGTCGGAGGCAGACGGTGGAGCAAGGCCTGGTTCAGCTCTCCAATCTGCTCAACAGCAAACTCTTTCTCACCAAGGTCAGGAAAAACAGTTAACTAAGACTGGATAAAAGTTTGTTTTAGAAGGTGTAACATAAAGAAATTTGAAGTGCAATTAATGCTGTTTTATGAGAACAATTTGTCAATTCTCAGTGAATCAGTCAACTTCCTTTATGCACTCAATTCAAATTTTTTATTGCAAAATTGAAAGTGTTTTACATTTAAGGTGGATGAAACCAATTTGACTTACATCTTTTCCATGTCGTCCCTCCAGTTTATTCACACTCTTGAGACCCAGCGGACATTTTCTCCCAGGGACAGGGCTTATGTTGCCTCTCTGCTGACCGTAGCCCTTCACGGTAAACTGGAGTACTTCACAGACATCCTGAAGACTCTGCTTAATGACCTGGTGGAACAATATGTGGCCAAGAACCCCAAACTCATGCTGAGGAGGTGAGGAACTTTTACCATCTGAAGCTTCATAGTGAGTGGGAAATGTTTTCTTTTTCATCAGCAGATAGTTCATGTGTGCAATTTTTCTTTTCCTCCAGAACGGAATCAGTGGTGGAGAAGCTGTTGACAAACTGGATGTCTATTTGTCTCTTCACATTTCTGAGGGTTTGTACTGCAGGATTTTACATCTCACCTGTTAGTGGCTTTTTGCATCATAAGACAATATAATCTGTCAGTATTGTAATAGTTTTCAGTGAAAACAGAAAACAGAACGACACTAAAACACTCTGTTCTGTCTGAGCAATGATCAATCTAATATTTTATATTTCACCTGCTGCATTTTACTTTTGATTTGCATTTTGTAAAACATTTTATATATATTTTGCATCTATGAGGGTCAGAGAACCATTATTGTCATCTTACAGTGATGATCAAAAGCTTTCAGACCTTTTTAAATCTTTTATATTTAAAATGCTTAAAAGAGATAAAAAACAAAAATACCCTCATCAATCTAAATATGGTTCTTCAGATAAACCAAGCAAAAATCATAATTTTATCCATTTAATTTCTTCCACTTATCCGGGGTCGGGTCGCGGGGGCAGCAACCTAAGCAGGGAGACCTAGACTTCCCTCTCCCCAGCCACTTGGACCAGCTCCTCCGGGGGAATCCCAACGCGTTCCCAGGCCAGCCGAGAAACATGGTCCCTCCATCGTGTCCTGGGTCTTCCCCTGTCTCCTCCCGTTGGGACATGCCCGGAACACCTCAACAGGGAGGCGTCCAGGAGGCATCCTAACCGGATCCCCGAGCCACCTCAACTGCTTCCTCTCAATGCGGAGAAGCAGTGGCTCTACTCTGAGCCCCTCCCGGATGACCAAGCTTCTCATGCTATCTCTAAGGGAGAGCCCAGACACTCTGTGGAGAAAATTCATTTCGGCCGCTTGTATCCGCGATCCTGTTCTTTCGGTCACTACCCAAAGCTCATGACCCTAGATGAGGGTAGGAACGTAGGTCGACCGGTAAATCCAGAGCTTCGCCTTTTGGCTCAGCTCTCTTTTCACCACGACAGGCCGGTACAGCGCCCACATCACTGCAGACGCAGCACCAATCCGCCTATCGATCTCCATTTTTCCCTCATTCATGAACAAGACCCCGAGATACTTAAACTCCTCCACTTGGGGCAGGACCTCTTCTATAAAATACATCAATGCATTGTACACATTGCGCCGGCCCCTTTGGCCCCTCCCACAGGTAATGAGCCCATGGAAAGGGGGACCCACGTCTCCTCCTGGGCTGTGCCCGGCTGGGCTCCATGGGTGAAAGCCCAGCCACCAGACGCTCACCAGCCTCCAGGTCATCATTTTATGTTTTTTGGCAAATATTTTCTTTCCAGTTTTGACAGAAAAGTTTCAGCTCATTCGGTTTGTAATGAAAGCTTAAAAGTACTCATAGCAGTCATGAAGACAAAAAAAAGAAACAAAAATGGAAGAAACAAAATCCACACAGTTTTTTTTCTCACATTGATGGTTATTGTGTCCCTAAATTGTCTGGGATTCCAGACTTCATCCATCACTGGATGCTGAAGTTTTTGGATAAGGTAAATATGGATGAATCTTTCCTGTATCCTTCCAAACATCTGGGCCTGAAGACAATTCTGTCTTACAGCTATAAAACCAATTTTTTCAACCTTGTGGCTAATTTTTATTCTTCTCATACCATCAGTTGTAAAACCTTTGACATGACAAGTGTCTGCTCCTGCTAACAGGGTTCAATAAATTAAAATTCAAGTAAGCTGTCTTTTAAAAAAGTAAGTAACTTTCTAAAGTTCTTTTTTACTGTACTGAACCCTAAGTTTTGACCTCAAAGTCGTTTCACAGAAAGCCTTTATTTGAGTCGGTGTAAATCAGATTTAGTTGATCGTAAAAGAAGGATGTTCAGTCCCAGCTGATGAGAGGTGAAAGAGAACAGTTTGTACTGTAATGGCTCCTAAATAAATGAAGACTTTCCGCCTGTTCAGGAATCAGCGGGGGAGTCATTTTACATGCTGTTCAGAGCTATAAAACACCAAGTGGACAAGGGACCTGTGGACGCTGTGACAGGAAAAGCCAAGTACACCCTGAATGACAACCGGCTGCTCCGGGAGGACGTGGAGTACCGCACACTGGTGAGAACACACTGGAGTCATCCATGTCACTCATCATGTTTGTTAAGGAAATGTGTTGTTTCTTACTGAAAACAACTGACATTTATCTTTGGGGTCATATGTTTGATTTGTAAAGATGGTTTCCATATTTTCATACTTTTTATGTTATCGTCACAAGTTATTTTTCCCCTCAAAAGAACATAACCAATGTAGTTTTACCTAATAATATACATTTAAAAAAAATAAATTATTACATGTATTTGTAAAAAGGGTGGGTCAAATGAAAACAAATCAGTGCAGAAATACTACTTTTTATGAGCCAGTAGATTACAGAATATTAGATTTGGTCCTAATTCAGATTTAAATTAAAGGCCTAGCATTTTTGAAGGAAGGCAGATCACCTGCTGCCTGTTATGCCGGAGTTTGCAACTAAAATCTTTTTATGTTGAGAAATGAGAGCTGTAGAGCTATTTTGGTCAGACTTTTTGGGTTTGCTAAGATTGCTTTAATGTGGCAGCCATCTTGATATGGATTGATTCCAAACATTATTCAGTTGTAGATGTACATTCAGCGATTACTTTCTGAAATTTTCATTAAAATGCATTCAGATATTTTGCTAACTGTATAAACAAACGTACACAGACATGGGGGAAAACATCACTCTGCAGCAGCTTATGTTAATGACTGAAATTAGCCTGAAAAAGTTTTTTCAAACCGCTTCTGAAAACTGAACATCATTGTCCTCATCTTTAACAACCTTCATGTTTATCTTTTCAGACTCTAAATGTTGTGACACCAACTGCAGCCACCACTGGAGGCACCACTAATCAGACGGTACCAGCGAAGGTTCTGGACTGTGACACCATCACCCAAGTAAAGGAAAAAGTTCTGGAACAAACTTGGAAAGGAACTTCATTTTCGCAGAGGCCGCACGTTGACTCATTGCATCTTGGTTAGTTCAGTTTAGTTTTAACTTCACACTTTCTCCCAGTAGCTACATGTTTCAGTCGAACGTTGATCAGGTGATCCATATCCTCAATTCCATATATTTAAAAGACAGAAATACCCACACAGTTGATTTCTTTGTCCAAGAAAAGCTTTCTTTATTAGAATCCAAATGGGCAGAAATGATGAGAACCAAACTGTTTCAGGGAGGATTTGAACTTAAGGTGAAGCATACATTTTTGGAGAGTTATAAGTTTATCAAGCAGAGTAACAGAACTTTAGTTATCTGTTTTATAGTGTTGCTTTCAAGTCTTAAATTAGCTCTTGTGTGGCTGCATGAACCTGTTTTCCTCCAGAGTGGCGTGCAGGTGTTGCAGGTCACCTAATCCTATCAGATGAGGACCTGACATCAGTAGTACAAGGCTCCTGGAAGCGTCTCAACACATTACAGCACTACAAGGTCAGTTTCACAAACACTTCTGTACCTGAGCAACCTCCCGTATAAAAGATACCCAACATTGAGCTTAAAGAAAAAGAAAAATAAACATATTAAAGGCTCCTCTGTGAATTGCTACCTTATTGTGTTGGAGGGTTAGGGTTAGGGTTGAGTTTGTGTGCCTGAATGATCCTGGGAGCCATGCTGTCTTTGGCAACCCCAGTAGGGTCTCCCAAGGCAGAGTGGTCCTAGGCCAGCTGTTCAAAACCACTTGTATGGATAAAAGGCTGCAAGAAACTTGTTGTCCCTTGTCTGAATGTGGGTCACTGGGGCTTCACCCTGGAACCAGGCCTGGGGGAGGGGCTTGTTGGCGAGGGCCTGGTGATTGGGCCTCTACCCATGGGGCCCGGTCAGGCTCAACCTAAATGAGTTACATGTTGTTTTTTTCCTGTGGGCCCACCACTTGCAGGAGGGGCCATACTGGTCAGGTGCATAGGGCTATGAGCAGCAGCTGAAGGCCTTGGCACTCTGACCCTACCTTACCAAAGCTGGCTCTTGGAACATGGAATGTCACCTCTTTGGTGGGGAAGGCAGCTGAACTTGTGCTTGAGGTTGAAGGGTACCGACTAGCTATAGTCAGGCTCACCTCAACGCACAATTTGGGTTCTGGAACCAATCTCCTTCAGAGGGGCTGGACCTTATTCCACTCTGGAGTTGCCCGTAGTGAGAGGCGCTGGGCTGGTGTGGGGCTGCTTATAGTCCCCTGGCTTGGTGCTTGTGCAGTTTTCCCCGGTAGATGAGAGGGTAGCTTCCCTGCGCCTTTGGGTGGGGGGGACAGGCTCTGACTGTTGTTTGTGCCTTTGCGCCAAACTGCAGTTCACATCAGTACTCAGTCTTCTTGGAGTCCTTAGCAGGGGTGCTGCAAGGTGCTCCAGCTGGCGATTCCACCATTCTGCTGGGGGACGTCAGTGCCCACATGGGTAACCACAGTGTGACCTGGAGGAGTGTAGAAGACCCAGGAGACTATGTCTCTCGGCTGGCCTGGGAACGCCTTGAAATCCTCCAGGAAGAGCTTGAAGAGGTGGCTGTGGAGAGAGATGTTTGGGCTTCCCTTCTCAAGCTGCTGCAACTCTGGAATAAGCAGCAGATAATGGATGGGTGGGTGGGTGGGTAGGTGGATGGATGGATGTTTAAGTGATGAAAGCATTATTTACTTTTTTCTCACAAAATGAGAAAGTTGCGATCTGACTGTCCCTGCAGGTCCCTGATGGAGCCACTGTGGCCCTTGTCCCCAGGAACAACAAACATCACCTCCATGACAGCCATGATTACATGCCTGGAGAAAGTGAGTAAAAAAAAACACACAGGAATACAATATAATCAGTATAAACAGAAAAGAAAATAACTTTACAAGAAACAGAAATATCAGGCCTGCTCCTGATGTGTTCACAATCTCCATATTTTAAAGAGAAATTTTAAAGCATTTCTCAATAAATAAAAAAAATATTTTTTTTAGCATAGTTTCTATCTGAACTCATGTTTGACAAACAGCTGAAAACACTTTAAACGACCACCAGGTGTCTCTGTTAAACTGAATATTTTATGTTAGACACATTAAAGTGAGGTGAGAAACTGTGAGTTAGAGAACAATTTATTTGTTGTAAAAGTAGATCAGCAATTAGGTGGAAACAATAGTTATTTACTATAGAATATTTATTAAATATATCTTTATAGGGCCCAAACATTTGTTTTGCACAGTTTTCTAACAACAAAAAAGATGAAACAGCTTAAAGCCTTTCTCATCCAGCTGTTTGTTCCTTCTTATCAGAGACCCCAATGCTGGATGATGGGGAGGAAGGTGGCGTGAGGCTTTGGCATCTGGTAAAAGCCAGTGATGAGTCTGAGTTACCGAAGCACAGGAGAGGCAGCGTGAGGGAGAAAGGTGGGGAAAGAGCAAAAGCTATTCCCGAGATCTACCTCACACGTCTGCTCTCCATGAAGGTAAAATACATGAAATAATTGTATCCATCAAGCTTTGACTCACACATTGTATATGAAACTATGTTACAAAGCAACATTATCCCATTACTCACATTTCCCAAGAAACGTATCTGTTCTGATCTAATGTGAGCCTACAATATTCACCACATATGAAATATTCATTTTTATCATGTATGTGATCTCAATATGTTGTGTAGTAATAATTCACTTTAAAAAGAACCTTTCCAAACACTTTATAAGTTTTAATGGACTGTAAAGTAATTTGTAGAATACATTTGATAATAAACTCTAAGTAGCATATTATAAATTTACCACAAGGCTGCCTCATGCAGTGAGAGCACTGTTAATTTATTAATGTGCATCTATATTGTTATAGATCTTTAAAGAAGCCAAGAATAAAAACAGGGCTCTGTATAATAAACTCTATAATGGATCCTATGTTTCCCAGAAGACATTGTGCCTTCTGTTAGATCCTGCTTGTTAAAAGATTATTCGAGTTTATTGTATCTTTTTTTCATTTTTCCTTCTCTTGAGACTGATGGAGGCTTTAAATATTAATTTTGTTTGTTCATTTGTTTATTCATTCTCTTTGATGTTTGCTACCCAGCAGCCAGTGCTTACAAAGGCATGTAAACTGAACTTTATGTGTAAAATCAGAGGAGCTTCCCATCCATGAACTGATCTTACCTTTGTTTCAGTGTTCATTTATTGCTGTCACATTCTCTGTGCTATCTCAGGGCACTCTGCAGAAGTTTGTGGATGATTTATTCAGTGCCATCCTCAGCACCAGTCGCCCCGTACCTCTAGCTGTCAAATACTTTTTCGACCTGTTAGATGAGCAGGCTCTGCAGCACAACATCACAGAACCTGAGACCATCCACATCTGGAAAACCAACAGGTAACTAAAGTTTGGAGGACTGGAAGATCCAGCTCCTTGGGGTTGCCATGTGGGAAATGTTGCTTCATTTAGAGCTTCATTCAGTTTAAAATCTTGCCTTGTACAAACAACAGTATAACTTCAGTCAGCATTTGATTTCCTGTTTTATCAAACAGTTTACCGCTTCGATTCTGGATCAATATCCTGAAGAACCCACAGTTCATCTTTGACGTGCAGACTTCCGATCATGTGGATGCCGTGCTGTCCGTCATCGCTCAGACCTTCATGGATTCCTGCACCCTCGCTGACCACAAGCTGGGGAGGGTGAGTTTCTCCCACAGGACTCTGACAATTTCTACACTACTAAGACAGACACAAAAATCACCATGCAAAGATCTCCAGGGTAAAACTGTAAAGCTAGATTATATTGAAATGTTGACTATATTGCAGAAGATAACGCTGCTGTAAAGTGATGTTGTAAAACTTATTTTGTACACTCAGTAAAAAAAGCCTTCATATATTACCTGTTTGATATGATTTACAGAACATGTTCCTCCATTTTCCTTGTACAGGATTCTCCCATCAACAAGTTGCTGTATGCCAGAGACATCCCACGTTACAAACAGATGGTGGAGAGGTAAGAATATGGCAGCCAGTCGCCCCATTGACCCTAGGCATAAAAAACCTCTTTAGAGGAAAGAAGAGGGAGGGAGGGAGAGAAGCTGAGGACATCTGTTAGTGGCAGACAGAAGGTAGTCTAAGCCTGCGAGGCATCCATGCATGAATAGTCTGGAAGCAGTCTGCTACACTTACTACTGTCAACTGCACATAGAATCCTGCAGATTGTACTACTGATATACTAAAGGTTCACTGAGTTTCTCTAACAAATTTGCTTCTTTTACTGGCCTCATTAGGTCTTTTATATATTTTAAAAGCGTAACCACAGCATAATCCTTGTACATATTTTATTTTTAATACAATATGGATTTTAATTAGGCCAATGTTTGCTAATTATCAAGTCAAATCAATTTTTAAATAATTAAAAATTAAATGTTCAGTTATCAACTTTTTAAATAAATGAATGGCTTTTTCTTATCTTTATAGCTACACTGCTTTAATGCTGACAAAATTATTGCCATCAACCTTATTAAGCTTTGGTGTCTGATACAAACTAACGCAACACAGGAGTTACTGAGCCCATTTTGCACCAGCTGCACTAAAATGGAACTAAAATGAAGGTAAAAGTGTAGTGTTATAAAATAATAAATCTTTTTTACATGGAGCTTTGTTTCTTTTCTTTTTTCTCTGTAGATATTACGCTGACATTCGACAGACCATTCCCGCCAGTGATCAAGAGATGAACTCGGCTCTAGCAGAACTTTCCCGTGTATGTTGTTTTCCCATTTTACTCCCAAACCTTGAAAAAAAAAAACTTATCTTGACTGGCTACTGTAAATAGTTTTAGGAGCTGAAATTTTGAATGGATTCAAAATAAGTTTGGCGTGGATGTTAGATTAAAGAATTGTCAGTAATTACAGTTTTTACCACTTTTTGTTTTTTCTTTACTCAAAACAGAATTACACAGCTGAGGTCAACTGCACTGTGGCTTTACATGAGCTGTACAAGTATATCAACAAATACTATGATCAAGTAAGTATCACAGAAACACTCATTTACGCTCTTTATTTCCACTGACCTTTAAGTGGCTTAATCTCTAGATGACGCATGAGCTTCAGTTAAGTTAGTTTTTTTTTAAGTTTATAAAGAAGGTCAGATTTGATTACTTTCAGGAAAACAAACCCTATTTAAAAAAAATGAATGTAAGTTGCTTTTCTGTTTTGGCTCATAAGCAGGTTGAGAAATATTCGGGGGCTCGTCCGGGATCATTTAATTTTTAGGGAAGACCTAATTTGAGTTTTTACTGTTGAGTAAGTTAAAGCCAAATTGATGTTTATTGACTGACAATTTCTTGATTCAGGATTCTTTTATTGTTTTTTCTCATCTACAGACACTGATCAAATATGTAAATATTGACGACACAATACTGGTAATAGATAAATATTAATTTGTAAAACATGTCTGTCTGTTTCCACTGATAGTCACTGCAGATTTACCACTTACTACAAGTAAGTGGTAAATAGAATTTTACAAATATATTATTTGACAAAGTAAAGAGTGTTTGCCCCATATATCCCTCCATTTAGCCTTATCAATGGAACTGACTCAGAGTGAATGTGGCTACTTAAGTGAGCCACAGATTCACTAGAAATAGTCCAGTTCTTGCCCTGCTGCTCACCTTTGGGTTTCGTTTGGGCCACGCAACACTCACAGTGACCTTTAGACTACAACTAAACCCTCACAACAATAATTGTGCTAAGAGTTCTGGATTAGGCCCAAATGTGTCTGCTGCCTGAGAAAGCTGAGCTTATGGCTCAGTTATGGTTACCACTGTCTAAAACTAGGGATGGTTTGTAAACTATCACTTCTATAAATGCATACCTCCATCGCGACTATTGTTTATTATTCCAGCTATATCTAAAGTATGTATGTGGCTATTTGCAAGCAACTCTTTCCATCTTTCTGTCAGATTATCACAGCTTTGGAAGAGGACGTTACAGCTCAGAAGATGCAGCTCGGTTACAGGCTCCAACAGATCGCTGCTGCTGTAGAAAACAAGGTGACAGATCTATGACCTAGAGAACCCAGACAATTGTTTTTTTAGATGGGGAAGTTCATGAATTGAAGACATTGTTTTTCCTGGCAAAAAAAGGACAATAAAGAAATATTGTGACACATACTGAGATTTTGCTGTTTGGACAGACTGGTTTTATGTGAACAGAGACATTAAGGACTTTGGCCTTGTTTCCTGTGACCCACTCCAAACTTCCACAGGTCCTGTTTCTGGGAGTAAAGGAACTGTCCTCCACCAAGGAGGGACAATGTGAGGGAATGTGAAACGAAGCACATTAAAATATTTGACATCTGTTTAGTTTCCCTTCATTTAATTCATTGAAAGGACGTCGTGGCATGAAGAGATCTTTTCTTTATTTTTTTTCTCTCCTGATGGACATCATGTAAACAAACTGAGCAGAACATTTGTGCCCTGAATTTACAGGTTTTAACCTTCAATGTGCTGGAGGATGAGAAAAGAAAAGGAGGATGTCGTCTTTATTGCTGACAACTGTGGAGCATTTTCTGTTCTTTTAATGTCTTACAAACAGTGTCCACTGTCTGCTTACTGAATCTAAAGGGTTGTCTATTTACTTTCAAATTTTTTAGGCCTTTCTTCCAAGTCTTACTTTATGTTTTGAGTTCAGTCAGTTTTTTTGTTGTTGTTTTTTTCATGTAAACAATTTCCACAGATTCTTTTTTAATTTTGTTTTTTATGCTTTGGCTTTTGTTTTGAAGTGCTGCCTTGTTCAGTTTGAACTGAACTGAACTGGGGTAACGCTTCACAAATGTTCATGTAACCTGTTGCTCTTAGAAGTTCCCTAAAAGAACTTAGAGGTTCTTCTACAAGTGAAAACTTTCTTATTAAAATAATGGACGTAAGAAGGTAAAATCACCTAGTATTAAATTCCTGAAAGATTATCACTGGCCTATAATAAAAGAAACAATACAGCCCAGAAATTTGAGAAAAGTTTAAATAACTGAAATTGCAGATGTATTATTTTATCTTTTGGTCCTGCTTCAGGTTTTATTTTCCATTTCTTGGATTTGTTGTAGAAAAACAAAGGTTTGAATAAATTGTAAGTCATTAGGTGATTCTGAAACATATAATGTGGGCAGAATCTCTATAGGTTTATACATAAATGTACATTTTACTGATTTATTTCACTCTTTTTATTCAATGCTCCTTTTAATTCAAGTTTGAATCCTTGTGTCTTTACATTTTGAGGGACATTGTCTGTGTTAAAAACTTTTATTTCATTGTTTTACTCTTATCTGTGGTCACCTGAGTTACATTCAGGTCCACATTTCCAAAAACCAAACAGATGTGTCCAGATGTTATTTGCATTTGGTGTCAAAGTAGATGTCAGACTTTTAGCAGTGTTGCAGCAGAGCAAAACCTTTTTTCTTGATGTTTTTTTTTTCTTCATCTCAAGACTTAAATCTGACGTGGAACAAACGTGCCTGCTGCTCCGCAAAGCCACACATGGACGGCTTTTATTAGTTACTTAATTTATTGTTTATTTATTTTATTGCTTATGTTGTTAGTTATTTCTGTCAAACATACAAAATGATAATTGTTGATCCCCTATAATTCAGTTTGTGTTTCTGTTTAAGAAAAATTATGCCTTTTGGTATGTGTGTGTGTTTTTTTTTTCTTACGTTAACCGTAAGGAATTACTGGGATCAAAAATCTAATTTATGATCAGCTTTTCTGATAATTTCCCTCTTTTTACATTCTGCTTCAATTTGAAAATAAATAGGGATTATCTTTTATAATGTTGCAGTTACAATGTACATAAAAAAGCATTTTTCCTCATCTTTTGCCATGCACATTAATGTTGTTTACAGATTATTTGTGTATGCACATCTGAGTTCTGATGCTTGTTCTGTAGATACACTCCGTTCCCAAGTAATCCTGACTTTAGCGTTCTCTAACTAACTGATAGGATGAGCCTAACAACAGCTTAATGTGATGCAATAAAGTGATCCATATGTGAAGAAATGTCTCAAGTATGCTTTTCTACATATTTATTCTTTCAAACAAAGTATTAGTTGATCCAAAAATATCTTAAATGAATTAAAGGCCGAGCATTTATTTGAAGAAACACATAAAGCCGGAGTTTCACTCTCAGATCATCTTATGTTGAGAAGTGACAGAGTTGTATCTGTTTGCAAACAACATTAAGTACAATCTCATGGTAACGCAAGATGTTATGCTCAGATTATGTGTTGTGAATGACTCTCAGCTACTACCACACCACATTCTCATGTAGCAACTTAAAAATAAAACATTTTCCATCTTGGCCAGAGTGACGTCATTATTCTGCTGACTGAGTTTTCAGCAGAATAACAGCAAAGGAATACAAGTCAGTGTTTGGTGCTCAGGTAGAAGACTGATGGGTTTGGTTTAAATGAACTCTGGGTTTACCTTTAGATCACCAGATCTCTACTCTTCACTAACCTAGTGATCCAGATCCAGATCCATTCAGGTGTGCTGTATGCGTACACACATGCTCACTGCCCCTGTGGGAAGAGTCCCATTACAATTCTTTAAAAACAAAATAGTAACCAGCATTACAGAACTAAAGCAGGATCCAAAG